>JAWPHD010019073.1:0-37196 GCA_037043455.1 Cyrtodaria siliqua
TACTATATATTTCATATAAGGGACCTCATTATTTATGTCACTTTTAATGGCTGTAATATTAATGGCATCGAGCAAGTGAATGCCCATTACTGTAAATAATGGCACAAGCCACACAAAAATAATGCCCTTGAAATGATTTGAGGGAAAATGATGGCCATTATTTACACCCATTAAAACTTACCAAATTAATTGGAAAATGCCATAAATAATGATCCCATTAAAATCTTGGAATGCTTTTTAATCTGTTAGTACAAAATAACGCCCATGAAGTAGCATACTTAATGATCATTACTAAACAAACTCTCTCTGTGAATAATGGCCATTACTTTCAAATAAGTGCCCATTAATTTAAATACTGTTGTTTTTTAAAGTAATGCCCATTATTACTTGCACATACACAGGGCAGACGGATGTTGCCTAGCTACCATTCTTATAGTTAGCACCTTGTATTTATTGAGGAGTTAAATACATATAAATATAACTATATCATATTTGAAAGCAACCCTGACAAATCTCGATGCCGCTGGACAAAATCCTTTGATCCCTGTAGTGACATTGTCCTGCTAATACAAAATGGAGGCAAGTCAACATTGGATGTACAACTTCTTGAATTGAACTCGTTGAAATCGGTGAATTAGAACTATTACTGAAGATGATGAATACCCCCACTACAAGGGTCATAACTCTGGCAGTATAGGTTCAATCTGGCTGGTTATCAAACTTGGCCTAGATATGGCCATAAACATTGTCTTAAAGTTTTATCAGGATCGGATTATAAATAATCAAGTTATTATGATCGAATAACAATATTTAAATATTCGTTTCATGTGCCACACATTGTGCTGCAATTTTGTTAAAATCCCTCAAGGGAAACTAAAGTTATTGAGTGGAAAGCAATTTTTTATTTATAGTAACAGTGACCTTTAATGAAGAACAATTCACAAATTTAACCTTCAGTCTACACGACTTACAAGGCCTGATCATATACTTAGTGAAGTGTTGCATATGATATATAATAATATCTGCAGTACTTTAAACCATTTTACTGTTAACAACAAAAACAATATGCGAAAACAGATGACAATAAGGGTTTGATTTTAAAATACTCTTTCTGCTAAATACATTTAGAAATGTCTCTTTCAAAAACAGCAAATAAATGTGTAAGATATTTTGATACAAAATGTACATACTTTTATACATTAAATGGTGCAAGGACATGCATGGGAAAACACGCGGTTCGATCTGTTCGATCGGCCTCTTCGTGAATAACTAAATGGTCGTAAACGGGTGTTAATTCACGAAACATAAAATGAAGAAAATAACACGCAAACAAACTAATATCGAACCACGTTGTCAACATGTTAGCGTAGTACTTCTGGTTCTCAGGTAATTGGCGTATCTCTAAGATTGGTGGAATCTATTATATTGTACATACCGCTCTATTGATTTCATTGATATCCCGAAATGAGGAATGATATGCAGATGTTTCCAAATCACGTTGTCAACATGTGAGCCTAGGACTTCTGGTTCTCGGATAATTCGAGTATCTCTATACTATTGTACATACCGCGTTATTGATTTCCCTGATATCCCGAAATGAGGAAGGATATCTAGGGGATATAATAACAGTTTTACTCAGTTATGATTTCGTCATCTGGATAAGTGTTCTGCTACATGGAAATCAATTATCGTCTAATAACTGAGATCGGTGTTCTTTCATTTTGTTTATGCACATGTCACTATAATAAACAATTTACTTACTCACATATTATTATATACCTAAAGGTGATTTATATGAATTTCTCAGCGAGCTAATTTTCATATCAAACTAAAATGATACGTCACACCAGTGACGAAATTATTTTCCTATATCGTCACACCAGTGACGATATCACTTTGCCGGAACTATTTTCTTACCATTATATAGAAATTTAAAACACTTCGTTTTCCAATATTATATTTTTTCCTTTTGTCTCAGTTCTTCCATTTTGTATCAGCATCCTATGAACACATTGAATCCTTTGCAATTATAGAGACTTCTTAGAGATGATCTGTAAAACCATAACATGTTCTTATCAAAATTGATCTAGCAAAAAGCACATATCAGATATTGATAAAAATTGCAAGATTCTATGAATGATGCATTGGTACATGGTATAGTCTGCCAATTCGCCTACTTGAACCGCACTGTCACTCTGTCCACACTCCGCGGGTGACTGGCCTCCCCGCCTCAAGTCTGACAGATATTAACTCGGCTCACTGTACATGCCGAACGAAAACAACATCACAGAATACTATAAAGAACAACCTCGAACAATAAAATTTGATAAAATTATCTTACCTCTTTTCTCAGATTCGGAAGTTGACATACATGACAATTTAAAGCGAACGATTACTGATGTGTGTTTCGCTGTGTCATAATTTCCAATGATGCCCGTAAGGCGTAAAACGAATACAGAACATTTTCCGCGCAATTTCCTCCATAAAACATAAAAAAGAGTATGATAATGGACCTTTGGAAACGGCCGAGCACGACACATACGAAATATTGCAGTCTCGGTTTGATTGAGACTGTTCATGAGCGGTAGTGAAATATGCTAGCTACCGCTCACGCCCTCTAGCCCCGGGTTGAGCAGAACTCAATATTCATAAAATCAACAGCACAAAATTTTAAGCATCCCGAAGATGGCATGCATATGGCGGTAAACCTAATTTCCGTCAGCTGGAACCAACATACAATTAATAGTTTGAAATTCATCGTTTATTCTAAACACTTTCATTTATATATAAATCCAGTGACAGTTTCTTCTTAGGTCTCTGATAAATCCAACGTCCATGTGGTTGGTCTTTTTACATGTCAAATGGCCGACTTCAGCTCTTACAGATATTCCTACACTTCGGATCTTACTCGAACACGTTGTTATTCGGTTAAAAAACTCGGCCTTCGAACTCGTTTTTTAACCGAATTACAACGTGTTCTCGTGACATATTTTCCATATCTTACCAACCATGTTGGTTATTCTCTATGTATCCTGTTTAAAATAATGTATTTCATGTTTTCGATGCCGTTTATTTGTGGAAACGCGGCTTAATATGATTATATCAACTTCAGTAGAAAGCAATACATTGTTGTTTTTAGGAATACTTTAACATACAAGTAATTTCATATTGGAACATATTATATTATCGAAACGTTTTTTGTCGTATATATGTATACCTCTACAGCGCTACAGCTAACTTATGTGTGCTTGTTCGTAGTTTTACAAAGCATGACATTATAATGTCTGAGTAACTGTCCATCACATATTTAGGCATTGTATTCACAATTTGAGGATCTTGCAGTGAAGCTCAGAAAATCTTGGCTGGGCAAGCTCAGAAATAAATTTTCAAGTTAAACAAATATTTGTATAGATTTGTCAACATTTCACCTAAACATGTTCTGGAGCTTTTTGACACATTATTTCATCAATACTGAATTACGCTAGTGAAATTGAACGAGTGCATCTCCAATTTTGTAAATCACTACTAGGGGTGAAACTATCAACGCAAAATGATTTCATTTATTGAGAAATCGGAAGGATAAATTATCAAACGAAGCGATTATATATTATAAGTATGGGTTAAAAACAGGCGCGTACCTGCCTATACGCAGATACGCAGCTGCGTAATGAAAATCTGAAATGCAAAACTATTTTTACCGTATTTAATACATTATTTGAACATAGCTGACATATGGAGCTTGATGACATGACACTAATTTACTCTTGTGTAGAAAATCCGTGTATGTTTGGTTCATCATTTTGCTACCAAATTACATACCCCATAACGCGCAAGTTGGAGTTTTTATTTTAAATAAACCCTAGCACGGTCAAACCCAATCTTGCGTAATGAAAAAAGACTCCAAGTACAAGCTTGAAAAGTGTTAAACAGTAGGGAGCACATAGATATTTACAATGTTTAATTAGTGATGTTAAATGACTTTATGTTTGGTTTGCGCAAGGTGTGGGTAAAACAACTGTGTTTATTTTAACACTCAAGCAACAACAGCGCAGTACATATATACACAATTGGAACGAGAGATTAAATGACTCATCTCGAGCTATATTTTATCGAACAATTAAGAACTTTACTTTTCAATCGTATTTAGACATAGTGAATATTAAAAAGTTTAGAACAGCATTAACAAGACTTAGTGTTTCAGCCCACAGGCTTGAAACTGAAACTGGTAGATGGAAAAAGCCATAAATTCCCTGGGAGAAAATGGAAAATGTACAATATGCAATACCCTAGAGGACGAGTTTGTCTTTTTATTCGAATGTAGACTATCCCTATGAGTAGGAACTGTGCAACCCTTGTCGCAGGTTTCTTTTTATATTGCTATGAAAGGTATTTCATGTTGAGTCTTTCACCATATACCCAGGAAGTTGTAATTGAGGCCTTTAATGACACCTCTCGGTATCTGGATGACATATTAAACATTGGCAACCCTTTCGTTTCTACTATGGATAATAATATATACCCTAAAAAACTTCAACTTAACAAAGCTAATATTTCTGATACTAGCGCTTCTTTTCTTGATTTACACCTCTCCATTAAAAATGGCGAAATAATTAGCAAAATATATGACAAGAGATATTATTTTAATTTTGATACTGTTAATTATCCACATTTAGATGGGGATGTTCCCCAAGCAACTTCTTATGGGATCTATGTGTCTCAATTTATTAGTTTCTTTAGAGCTTATTCTCGAGTTAAGGACTTTAATATTCGTAATCTTTGTATAACTGAAAAGCTACTCCATCAAGGTTACCGTTACCATAAACTTCGTAAAACCTTTGCAAAATTGTATTATCGTAACCCTGATCTTCTTTACAAATATGAAAGTGATTTAAAAACGCTTCTGTGATACTGACTATCACAACCTGCTTTATATGGTGACTTCGTAAGCTCCTTGGCAATGATCACTTTCATACTATCTTTGTTAAACTTGTTAAAAGGTTTATCAAAAGAGGTTAGGACCATATCATTTTGCAACGCACTGCATGCTTGATGGAGGACCCATTTACAGTTCGCCACTACGCTTTCCTCTTTAATTGTGCGATGACCGGACAGGCTGTGAACCATATGATGACGTCTATCTAAAGCCAAAGTGACGGAGACGTTTGATGTTTGTCTGCAGTATTGTCTTGTCGTTCCCTCAATGGTTTATTCTCTTGTTTCTCTGGCTTCTACCATGTCATTGAGTACCTTCTTTGTGGCTTTCTATGCTATTGTTTTTTTGTATTTATATATACACGAGCATCTTTGTGTTTGACTTATATTGCCTATTAATGCTGCCTTATTGGTTAGAGAATAGTTCATTACGGGGATTCGTTTATTTACACTGTCCCGTTTTATTTGGTTGACGGTATGGTAATTGTGAGGTTTGGTGCACCCTAGAACTGGCCAGTCCTATTGTCAACTCTTTTGTGTTTGTGATGTCGTATTTGGCCTTTTATTCATCTTTAAAAGTGTTATTTTTTCTGTTTGTGTTTGTGGTTGACTGTCGTCCTTGAATGCTGCTTTTCCTGTTCGATTTTTATATCTATATTTACTCGGATTTAAGGAAAGAGCACTTCAAACCTTACTTAACTAAAAGGGTTAGCATGTATAATGCGATTACTCTATTGCAATTAGACTGTAAAACAAATATTAAACATCTTGCATCCTACATTAACAAAGTGTTTAACTTCAGAAACGAATTATTATTTGAAGAGTAATATTAGCTCTCCTGTTGTAAACGTATATTTACTGTTTTACCTTTGGAAACTTGACTGTTGCTAAATATTGAAGAGCACACAAGTCTCATTCTCATGTGTTTTATAACTTGATGAATCTAAAGTTCTTGTGTTGAAGTTGTAATCATATACATTTTAAATTCATACAAATGTGTTGTATAATATATATGCCGCATCATTGTTCTTGCCATTGAACGTAATGTTAGTAACTGTATGTTACATATTTAGATTTGCATAAGGGTCGTCTATGACCTATGGCAACTTATGTATGCAACTATGTACGGTTCATTTGGGGATGGCCTCGACCCCAATTGACCTATGACGAGGAAATAAAAGCTTTTTCTTCTTCATGAATGCGCAGTGTCCAGTCCACTATGTTTAGCTTATTAGGTTTCTCGATAGACCTACGAAGATTTCATAATAGTTCTGCTTTTTTCTTTCTTGAAGACAGAATTCTTGAATCTCAAATGGACCTGGTTAACCAAACATGTGTGATTCCAAGTAGTCAAAATAGGTGTATATCAGGTTTATTATTAGAAACTCAAACATTTTAACTAGAACTGTCGCTCTTTTGAGGGAACTAATATAATATGCCCCGTTAACTACCGCTTGGGTAAGTATAAATCTTCAACGGGGAATAGATATGTCTTTCTCTAATATGTCTGGAATTGCTTTCAACAGATCTCCTTCCCATTATTGAAGTTTCATGAGCTTTGCTTCTGAAGGTGATAAGTTAGAGAGCGGACAAGGATGTTCATGATATGTATGGGTGACCTTGATCTTGACCTTCTGACCTCGCACTCAATAGCGATCCTCTCACTATTGTTTGGGGCGTTTGTTTAAGCCAAATGTAGTTTGGACTTTTCAGACAATACAATTCGTACTTAAATAAGTTGTATATCAGTGAAACAGACATGTTTAGTGGTAAATAAAAATGCCTTACTTTTCAAAATCGGTTAAGAAATAAACATTTCATGCGCAAAAGCTGTTTTTGATGGGGCATTTTCAATGCAAAATTCTGCTGCCTGAAAAATTTGAAAAAAACTCTTTTTTAGAATTGTTATCCGAAAAAGGTTTTAAATTGTCGGATATTCGTAAATTAAGATAACCTGAAAGTTTTATTGCTAAATATAAAGGTCAACTGAAGTTATATGAAATTTTTTAATTTTATGCTGTGTCATCAACAAGTAATTTACATGGGAAAAGTACCATCAAACACCCGTTTGGGCTGTAAAGTATTTCTTTCTCAACCGATTTTCAAAACTAAAGGTATTTTTATTTTCCACTAAAAATAATATATAATTGATTTACGTATTATTTTAATTGCTCAAGCCATTGCAGAAAAATCTTTGGCTGAAACAATCGCCCCGAACAATAATTAAAAATATGTCACAAATAAACACAATATATTATAATATTAAATCAATATTTCACATGGATGGACAAATATATAAATGTATTATACACCTATCAATAATACATACATAGTACCTTCATTTTCTTTCAATGGAATACAACAATCCGTATCCCACTACAGGTTATCAGTATGCTATTAAAAATAGATTTTGGAAAATGTCAGATTGGAATGTTGAGGATTGCCCAGCTAGTAATATATTAAGAACAATGGATGTTTTAATATGAAATGTGAACTATCAGAATGTTTTTTTGTGAGTTTGTGAACATACATTGTGGATTAACTTAATTAATTTCAGATTATGTCAGTTGGTAAATTCACCAGAATTTGATGTGTAATGAACACAGGTGTACTGTATTTGTTGCAATAAAATGTAGATGTTTTCATGTCTTTCCTGTTGGTGGTTTTCAGTTAATTTAACTTTATTTTAATTTGTTGTTTTTGATACATATTCTATTTTAATGATATGTAAAGAGGTATATAATAAAAGGATCATTACTATAGTAACTTGTTCTGAAGTTTGTATCACATCTCGTAGGTAAATGCCAGATCAGGATCACACTCGAGGCTACGCCTCTCGTGCGATCCTGATCTGGAATTTACCTACTCGAGGTGATACAAACTTCCAGAACAAGTTACTATCGTAATACTCCTATTGTACTGTTCCATGGAATTATGGTTATAGTTGAAATATCTAAACACACATAGATCAACCGTATCTTCCGTTACGGTTAGGCCACTTTTTAAATATTATAACACTGATCATATATATGATATAAACATGATCATGGTTATATCTGTAAGAGTATATGCATCTAGTTGTAGTGATGCTTTAATATTACAAAATCTTTATAAATAATGAATTGTATGTACGGTACGGTAGTGTACGAATTCGATTTACTTATACAGTTAATATCTACCATGTCTACCTAGATTAAATTAAAGTTATAAATAAGGAACGGAGTGTACGGTACGATATAGTACGGCTTTACACTCAAACGACTGTATATTACTCTTCATGTTTGATTTATACTCCGCGGCGATGATGTAGTGATAGAGAGTCCGTCTCTCATTCAACAGGTCGTAAGTTCAATGCCCAAATACTACTTAAAGGTAGTATGAGTAGCTTCCTTGATTGACATTCATAGACTGGTTGGCCCGTGCCAGTATACTGTGACAGTGTGGGGTATCATGTCATGTGTCTGCGGCGAGGTATTTCAGTGTAGAGGCACTATAAAACTGAGGATTGAGCAAGTGGATACCGTCGAGCTATGACTGAAAAAAGCTTAAAGCTACGTTAAACCAACATATACATTGTTAAATTAAATAGTTCGTTCAATTTGTACTTGACTGTTTATATACTGTCAAATTCTTGCTTTTGGGGGTTAACATTATCTTAGATTCACTGTAAAACAGAAGTAGTTTAGATGAGACACCTTAAAACAATTATGTAAAGATTATTTTTTTCTTAATATTTTTTTTTTTTTACAAATCGCTAATAAGTGAATGTTTACATAACAGAAGTGTGCTAAGGTAAATTTGAAAGTCTTACTAATCAGGTTCACATTAACAAAATTCTGATTTTATTTTTGTTTTATTGTTTTAACAAATCGACTGTCTTCCACCAAATAAAATTCTGTCCTGACTTCCACCTTAACATAAGTTTGTCTTCCACCTTAATATAATTTTGTTCTGATGTTCTGACTCTTGTTTGAGCACGACCAATCGTCATCAATGAATTCATCTTATTGACTTCCCATGGTATGGTGTAAATAATCTTTGTGGCACTGTGATCTACATTATTTGAAGCTTGGTCATGTCTGGTTTTCAATACAAATTATATTGAACATTTCGCCATTTGTACTAAATATTTAAATAACACTTCATCCGTGTCGTCCTCTCATATGCCTTCAACGATAAGCCAACGTTTGTATTGATTTGTTTGTTTATTAGTTTTTTATGTCATTTTCAGGAATGTTTGGTTATATATGGCGGTTGATTTCTTCTGTGCTGCAGGCAGACCACCCACTTTTCCTGGGTAGAACCAGTTATGTACACTTTCCGCCATCCGTAAGAATCGACATTTCTTCACACTTACACGTCGAACGCCCATTGGGATTCGAACCCGCATCGGTGAGAGACGAGAACGCTTAAAACGGAACGTCGTTAAACCCTCAGCCACGAAGACGCTACGTTTGTAGTGACCTACTCCATAATGATCGCTAATCGAGTCATCACAACTACAATATGACAATACCCCCGTCAATATTACCCATAAAATACAAGAAGTTGATTCACTAAAATTCCTAGATGTCAGTCAGTCGATGGGATGACATCCCTCGACGGCCTTCGTTCGACCATATCTCATTGATAGTCTATGATGACCTTTACTTGAATCATTATTTCTTCAAGTCTACCTTCGAACGAGTCCCATCAACTTGAATAACTCAATACAATTGACTACATTTGTTTAGAAGTCAAATATCAACAAGCAACGCTATTGTTTAAATGATTCCGTTGTTTAATTGCATGGATCTACAAAGTCAGAAGTTGGATTCAGGGTTTGACATTGTTTTACGTTAGGTGAGTGGGTGATAAAATATGAAATTATATGTGATGAAATGTTTGTATGGTGCAATGTAACCGTATGAACAGGCACCAGCATAGTCTTCTTCTATAAAACAAGTGATGTAGCAGTATAATGCTTTCTGTCATAAAAATGGGCACGTGTTGTTGTTTGCAGAAATTTAGGAGTTTTGCTCAAAAAACATACATTGGGTAATAACAAACCACTGAAAACAAAGTCTTCTAGAAATTTATTCTGGTTATTATATATTTTATATGATAATTATTACGAACAATAAACATAAATCCGAATTCATAAATCATTAACACTGAACTGCAGTATTGATTTGGATGTATTTTACCAGTTCAATTGATAAGTATTACAAACCAAATTGTACGTCTACAATGTTATGGTTGCACTGATTCGACATGATTTACACACATCATTTTAATTTACAAGTATAACAAACTAACTATGTGTATCGAACCAGTCATTTACAGGCTGTATACAAGTATTCTTGGAACAACACGCACCCTCCCCTCACAGCATGCATGCATTTTGACGAGTTGGCATATCAAATTAGAGTTAAATATAGCTAAGAAATACACATGTGAAATAATAATAGTTGTAAGAATATACGAATCCATTATCAGAATGTTGTGGAATAGAGGATGTTTGCATATACACTAGAGGCCAAAGAGGAAACTGAAGGTGATCTAGGTGACTCTTCTTATACATTAAATATATCAATTAAACAAACTGAAACTTGTAAATAATGACTCTTCCTGAACATTGAATATATAATATAAACAAGCTCAAGCTTTTAAATATTAACACTCTTCCTAATCTATTGAATATTCAACTCAAATAAACGCAGTCGTGTGAAAAATAACACGTCCTATACCTTGAAGTTACAACTCAAACTCAAGCGTGTAAATAATGACTCTTCCTATACATTAAATATACAACTCAAACTCAAGCTTGTAAATAATAACTCGTCCCATACATTGAATCTACAACTCAAACAAACTCAAGCTTGTGCAATAACAACAACAACAACATAAACTGTATTACTCTCAGGCATCAACATGGTGCAAACATGAGGAACATGTACAATACAATACAAACAACATTATTAAACAGTGAAACTAATGATCGACATAACTAAATAATATATTTTAATTTGTAATTATGGTCGGGAGTTGGGAGGTGGTAGTGGGGGTGGGGGTGATGGGGTAGGGGGGCATTCACAATGATAATATAAATAATTACATTTCTAAATAAAAACACATACCAGTATTTCGTAAACATGATATATATATTCGGTACGCCTTCCTTTAGTGGTTTTCAAAACTACTTCTAGGGGAGACAATTGTGTCATCCTTATGACATTTAATGAACTCCTCCTTTTTTCCATCTTGTTATCTCCCTTCTATCATAGTTTGTGAAGAACCCACAGAAACAAAGAGAACAAGGGAGAGCTATGTACATATGCTACGTAAAGTGAACAAAGAGGGGAAATAATGAAACAGAGGGTGAAACAAATATAAACAGAACAAAAAATTATAAACAAAAACAAATACAGTATCGGAAAGGTACAGTAATTGTTTTTCCAATG
This sequence comes from Cyrtodaria siliqua, assembly GCA_037043455.1. Taxonomy (NCBI): domain Eukaryota; kingdom Metazoa; phylum Mollusca; class Bivalvia; order Adapedonta; family Hiatellidae; genus Cyrtodaria; species Cyrtodaria siliqua. The sequence goes on from JAWPHD010019073.1 coordinate 11,376, forward strand.
TTTGGAAATAACGACTCTTCCTATACATTGAATATTCAACTCAAATAAAGTCAAGCTTGTAAATAATAACTCGTCCCATACATTGAATCTACAACTCAAACAAACTCAAGCTTGTAAATAATGACTCTTCCTAAACATTGAATATACAACTCAAACACACTCAAGCTGGTAAATAATGACCCTTCCTATACATTGAATATACAACTCAAACACACTCAAACTTGTAAATAATGACTCTTGCTATACATTTAATCTACAACTCAAACACAATCAAGCTTGTAAATAATCACTTTTCCTATACATTGAATCTACAGCTCAAACAAACTTAAGCTCGCAAAATAGTGGCTCTTCCTATACATTCAATCTGCAACACAAACAAACTCAAGCTTGTAAATAATAACACTTCCTGTATATTGAATATACAACTCAAACATCTTAAACTCTCAAATAATGACTCTTACTATACATTGAATACACAACTTAAAGAAACTCAAGCTAGTAAATAATGACACTTCCTATACATTGAATATACAACTCAAACTCAAGCTTGTAAATAATGACTCTTCCTGTCATTACGTGGTCCCGCCTAAATTCAATTAAACGATGGGAAAGATTATATTATGAGGACTTTATAATGAATAATTCCACAATAAAACACGTTTAAAAACATGTTTTACCAAAGAAATGCGATAACCTGTTTCAAATTAGCTATTGAATGTTTTAATTTTATAATATGCAAACTTTTTAAGCCGAAATTAAAGTTTTATTTCATACCCCTGCCAACCCCGTGTTCGCGTCATGGAGAATAGCTGGGGTATGAAAGTTAATATTTGGACCACGTAATGACATTGAATATACAACTAAAACTCAAGCTTGTAAATAATGATTATTTAAATGCATTGGATATACAGCTCAAACAAACTTAAGCTCTCAAATAATTATTCCTATACATTGAATATACAACTAAAACTCAAGCTTGTAAATAATGATTATTTAAATACATTGAATATACAACTAAAACTCCAGCTTGTAAATAATGATTATTTAAATACATTGAATATACAACTCAAACACACTCAAACTTGTAAATAATGACTCTTGTAACACTACCATACCCTTTAATAAGTAATAATAATATTTTAATAACAAGTAGTAGAAGTATATCACAGTTAATAGTAAATGACCATTATTCTACAATTTGGGATTTGCCTCTCAAATAGCAGATATTATATTAGCTTACTCAGGTATACAGGGTAGGCGGAGTATAGCGTTGATCCAATTGAATAAATGTGTCGAAATCCAATAATATTATGGCACGTGCATGCAGGTATATATTGGCATGTTAAGTAGCAGGAGAGAGTCTGTGAGAGTATGTGAGAGTCAGAGGTTGTTAGATATTGTCTGAGAATGTAGAGATTTGATGAGTAACATCTGTTAGAATTAATATAAACACTATACGGTCAGAAATGGGTTAGTTTTACAGATTATTAAAACGTGTGTTTAAAAGTCTGGACTTGTTAATTATTAATGCCCTGGTGACATAGAGTGTTACAGGACTTCTTTGGTGCTATCGTGACCAGGATTATGTGTTAATTCGACATAATTAACACTGCGAACTTGGTGTTGTGGGCAGATTTTGAACATGTGTGTGGACAATAGTCGATCATAAATGAACTTTATTGACGGTTGGTGACAATTGTGCAATACGTGCAAGAAGAACTGGAGGCATATTCGACTAACGTGACGTGAGTAGCTTTACTGTATTACTCTAACAAATATGGCTGAACAGACAGAGTTTGCAAATATGTTTAGGGTAATGGGTGACCAGCTTACGGGGTTAACAACAACCATGGGGGCTCAGGGTGTAGCCAAAGTCATTACGCCATTTGAGGGGGAAAGCAAATTATTTAAGGATTGGATAAAAAGTATTGAGAAATACTCTTTGTTAGTTGGCATGGCACATGACAGTATTAAATTGGTTGCTTATCAGGCAAGTAAGGGTCCCGTTAGTGATTTCTTGAAAAGGTATATGGATGCAAACCCTACCCACACATGGGCACAAGTTAAAGCAGAACGTCAAGCTCGTTTCGCTGAAGTTGTTGACCCACAACATGCACTTTTGTTACTACGTAAAGTCCTTCAAAAACGTAATGAAACAATTCAGGTATATGCCGAACGTCTTATTGCCTTAGATGATGACGCCTTTGCAGGGCAGGCCCAAGATGTTTGGGATAGACAATTGATAGGGTATTTTATTGATGGTCTCCATGACGATGGAATGAAACTTCGAGTCATGCGAACCAACCCAAACACGTTGCAAGATGCAATTGCTACTGCAACAGCAGAACAGAACCTTAGAAAGAGGTTTCAGTTAAGGACAGGTCATCATTACCAGAATAATGAACCGACACATGAACAGCCTATGGAAGTTGACCATTTAAGGAGGCAAAAATGTTCTTATTGTCATAAGAATGGTCATGTTGTGGACGAGTGTCGAAAGAAAAAACGGGAAGTAAATGCTATTACTGAAAATAAACCCCGTCGTAGGCCGATCGACCGTACACGGTTAGTGTGCTGGCAATGCCAAGAAATAGGTCACTTTGCCAGTGAATGTCGAAATGAGACAAATTGGTCGAACGGACAGCAAGGTAGACTGGCTAGGGGTCAGTTAAACGATTCCGCTCCTCTCATGTAGAAGCCGGTGGGAGGAGAAATAGAAGCAAACCCACATTTAATATTGCATTAACATCAAACCCAAATTCTTGTTTGTTAAGGATCCAGAAACAAAAACTTAGGGCGTTAATTGACACCGGAAGTGACGTGTCACTAATTAATCGAGACGTTTATTACAAATTTAAACTAAAAACAAAATTAGATACAACTCGCAAAGCTTACTTACAGTCTGTTACCGGAGGTCCGCTTACTTGCGATGGGAGCACAGAAATCATTTTCGAGATAGGTGGTATCAAAATGAGTCATAACTTTTACGTAGTCAGGGGAATGAATAGGAGAATAATAATAGGAAAAGTCTGGTTACTTAATAATGGTGTTCGTATTTATTATGACCTTGGGTGTATTAGGGTCGCTGGTAATTATGTACCACTTCAGGAAGATATTCACATTTCATCGATAATTTGATTGAAATCTAAAACTAAACTTCCACCTCAAATGAGCGTAGTTTGTAATTGTCGAGTTAGAAAAAGTCCTAATTTTCAAACCTATGGTCAAACTTACCAAGTTTCAGCAGTTGAACGTGGTTTTTTTAGCTATGAGCCAGGTTTATTAGTTGCAAATTCAGTTTCGAAAGTAAAAAGTGATGAAATTGTTCCTATTGTGATAACAAACACCACAAACAAAATATTTACCTTATGGAAAGGTTGCGCGGTAGCTAAAATAGAATTAATTCAAAATTAACAAATTTCTAGTGTAACTAAGGATCAAAATGGTGATCTTAAGGATCAAAGTGAATTTGATAGCGTTGATGCTCCCCCCGAATTTAAGGCAAAATTAATTAAAATACTAAAACAAAATGCTGATCTGTTTGCACAGAAAGATACTGATTTAAGGCACACTGAAACAGTCAAAATGAAAATTGACACAGGCGAACATAAACCAATTAAATTAAGACCCTACAGAACACCACTAAACAACCGAAAAATAGTTGATCAGGCAATAGAAGAAATGTTAGATGCAAATATTATTTCCAGATCAAAATCAACTTGGAGTTTCCCTGTGGTCATTGTAGATAAAAAGGATGGGTCTAAACGATTTTGTGTAGATTTTAGGGCCTTAAATAAAATTACAAAATCAAACGCCTACCCTTTACCATTAGTAGATGACCTATTGGCCCTTTTAGGGAAAGCTAAATACTTCTCATTACTAGACCTCAAATCAGGTTATTGGCAAGTAGCCATGAACAAAGATGATATTGAAAAGACAGCTTTTGCTTGTCATAGAGGGCTATTTCAGTTCAATGTCATGCCTTTTGGGTTAACCAATGCACCAGCTGTATTTCAAGAACTTATGTCACATGTTCTTGCTGGGTTAGACAGTTACACAACTGCTTATCTTGATGACATCTTGATATTCAGTTCTACACTTGAAGAACATTTGGCTCACATTGAAAAGGTATTTCAACGGTTAAGGCAACATCGTTTAAAATTGAAGTTAAAGAAATGTAATTTTCTAAAAGCTGAGACTGAATATTTAGGCTTTGTTATCAATAAAGACGGAATTAAACCTAATCCAAAGAAAGTGGAAGTCATAAAATCGTTACCTGCGCCTACCTGTGTAAAAGAGGTACGCAGCTTTATTGGTATGTGCAGTTATTATCGTCGATTTATTCCAAAGTTTTCGGAAATAGCACAACCAATCATAATTCTCACAAGAAAATATGTTAAATTTAAGTGGGACGCTAACTGTCAAGAGGCTTTTGAAAGTTTGAAGAACAGTTTAGCGATATTACCAATGTTAGTTTACCCTGACCCAGGAAAACCTTATATCCTTTATACGGATGCAAGTAACAATTGCATAGGAGCTTGCTTGACACAGCCAGTTGATGAACCAACTGAGGCTGTTCCTGGTATAAAAAATGAAAAACCCATTCACTTTTTGTCTCACAAGTTGAGTGATACCCAATGTCGTTGGTCTACTATCGAGAAAGAAGCTTTTTGCGATCCATTACGCTTTGCAGAAGTTAGATCATTTTTTACATGGGGCGACCTTCATAATTAGGTCAGATCACCTTCCATTGAAATATCTGTTAGATTCCCCTATGCAAAATAAGAAAATTCAAATGTGGGCTCTCGGTATTGCCGGCTATGACTGCAAATTGGAGTTCATCCCAGGGGTGAACAACAGTGTCGCAGATATGTTATCTCGGTTGCCCTTAGATGCTGTACCCGAGGATGTCGAGGGTTATGACCCTGACATCAATGATAACACCTATCATATTAATGCACTGAATTCGAATAGGTTTTAGCCAAGAAGGTATGTTAAGTGCAATGTTAATCTTGAAGATCATTTGCAGAAACCTAAGATCGAACCTGGCATAGACATGGTAACTGAACAGGAAAAAGATGAAATTTTAGTCGAAATCAAGGCTGGATTTCGAAATGACAAATTAACACCTACCTTAGCAAATAGGCATGTTATTCACGATGATATATTGTACTATATCTCAAACGCTGATTCAGATCCTATCTTACGTCTTTATCTCCCAAGTCACTTAAGACCCGAGGTAATTCAGCAATATCATGACTCTAACGGTCATATGGGTGTTGACAAGACATATGACACAATTAAACAGAAGTATTATTGGCCAAACATGTTTAAAGAACTGCTAAATTATGTCTCTAGTTGTGTTACCTGTCAAACCAGAAACTTGCAAAAGATCAAACCTCCATTACAAGAAACCGATATTCCTCCGTACGCTTTTGCAAAGGTAGCTGTAGACGTTTCTAGCCCATATCCAACATCACTGTCTGGTAACAAGTTTTATCGACCTATTTTCGAGCTTCCCCGAAGCTTTTCCCGTGCCCGATAAGAGTGCTGCGACAATCGCACATTTGATAATTGATGAAATATTTCCAAGATACGGGTCATCGATGGCTCTCGTATCAGACAATGGCGGCGAATTTATAAATAGAACTGTTAAAGAGACCCTGGCTACTTTGAACATTCATCATATTACTACGTCCTATTACCATCCCCAGAGTAATAAAATAGAACGGTACCACCGCGTGTATGGTGATATTTTAGCAAAGAAATTGAAGGATAATTTGAATACATGGGATGTGTATTTGAATCAAGCTTTGGCTGCAATTCGCTTTAATGTCAGTGAGTCGTTGAAATTTTCACCATTCTTTCTATTATACAATAGGGATGTCGTGTTGCCGATAGACACAATTCTCAAACCACGCAGAAAATATGCGGGTGAGGATATGCATAAAATCGCGTTGGAACAACAGCATAAATCATTTCTCTTAGTTCATCAAAATCTTAAAGATGCAAAACGCCGACAAGCCAAATATGCAAACAAAAATACTAAACTAGTCACTTTTGAAGTTGGGGATCCCGTCTATTATAAAAACCACACTCGAAAGAGCAAATTAGAATCAAAATGGCGTCCTTATTATCGCATTATCAAACAAACCACACCTGTCACATACATTATCAAAAGCCAGCTCGATGGGTCTGTCACTAAGGTACACGCACACCACCTACGTTTAGCTAATGTGGATGAATGGCAGGTACCAACAGATAAGTTAAGGCATCCAATTAGGAAAGCTAATTATGTAGTTCCACCGATAAGCGATCATACTTCAAACCCCACATCAGATATATTTGACAGTAATGATGACGATGAACTGCCATTAGCTCAATTAGTCAAACGTTACCGCCAAGAACGTAATAATTCTGACGATGAATCTGACATCCCTTTGATGGAATTACGTAAATGCATTCGTGCACAACATAACTCAGATCATGAAAACTCTAATTCTGACACCAATGTTCCTCATTTGACACCTTCTTTTTCGTCAGATGATAAGGAGATTGTTAAAATGGAAACAACACTCATCTCATTTTCATCAGGTGCCACCAAAATGAGGGAATCAGATTCGGATAACATGTCAATTAGTTCAGATGAGCCAGATAAAAAGGGAAATGAAATTTCTGTTATCTCACGCAAGAAGCGTTTCTCACGAAAAAAATCCGACAGACAGACACAAAGTGAGAAAATGAGGAAGATGGCAACAGCCATCAAAGCAATTAGTGATTTGCTTTAGGCTTCAAATTTTACTTTTAAGTTAAGAATCATATTTCTGTATGGTTCAGAAAAAGATGAGAGTAATATTTTATGAGTATTAAGTACTAATACGTCATGCAAACATAAAGCAAACTGAACAGTGAACCTTGACCTCTTAAACTTCCAAATAACAATACAGTCATTCCAATGCAACACCATATTGGGGAATTGAAAACTCAACCTTTCAAAATTGGGGATTTTCATTTGGGACAACTGCCTTAAAAGCTCTGGTCACTGGGGATAATGTAAAAACTCTGTTTTGCCAAAAGTTTTGTGTGAGTATACGGTGAACTCTCAGAGAAGACCGAGGGGGTTAGATGCCGGCTCAGATTCCGGGCAGCATGTTTTGCTGAAAATGGGTCAGCAATCCTTCCATCACGTGATAAGCCAATGGACATAAAATAGCGTCTGATCTTCACGACACGGTATCTGTGTAAATATCCGGATATATCGATATATGTAGAAGTGTAGACACACGTGTCATACGAGACATTATGTAATTGTGAACATTGTATACTAATATATATACTTATATACACTGGTGTTATATAAACTGGTGACGTCAGTCAAACAAACTAAATCTAGACTTGTTGTAAATAGAACATGTGTAATTTAGACGGACTAACAGTGGTTTAGCCCGAATGCTACCCCATACATACATAACTTTTACAATATTCAAGTATTTGCACCAATGTGTGTAAATATGACCCTGTAGGAAATTAATAGGAATTGTTTTTGGAATACAGTACACCTTTATCTTTGCTGCAGTCAATTACCTGTGTTACAGGAGAGGAACAACTGGACGCTAATAGATGCTTATCGTTTACCTATAGATAATTGGAACTTCGGTACCAGTCGTTATCAGCAACAGGTGTTCGGAATTACCCATAGGAATTTACATGCTGATATTCTACAGAGTAGATCGATTAATAAACTCTCTGCATACAACTTTAAAGGGACTTGCGGTTATCTAAAATGGTACGACAAACAAATGGGACGATGCCATGGAACACGTTCTTCTGAGGGCCGATGGTGTAACGTTTGGTGGAGCCCAACTGGACAATCCATGACGATACCGGGACAACGATGGCAGTGGACGTGGCCATATACATAGACGCTTTGCAGTGATTATTGTGACTAACTTTTGTGCCGTAGCATTTACATTTACCGTGGAATAATAACTTTCTTTATTCAATGTGTAACTGGATTTATTTATATGTATACAGTGACTAATGGCACAAACATTTAATCTTACATTTTAGTCAAAGAACTTGATTAGAACTGTTAAAATTTCATTATAACATTTCAAATTAAATATGGAAGGAATTTGTAACACTACCATACCCTTTAATAAGTAGCAGGAGAGAGTCTGTGAGGGTCTGTGAGAGTCAGATGTTGTTAGATATTGTCTGAGAATGTAGAGATTTGATGAGTAACATCTGTTAGAATTAATATAAACACTATATGGTCAGAAATGGGTTAGTTTTACATATTATTAAAACGTGTGTTTAAAAGTCTGGACTTGTTAATTATTAATGCCCTGGTGACATAGAGTGTTACACTCTTCCTATACATTGAATATACAACTCAAACACACTCAAACTTGTAAATAATGACTCTTCCTATACATTGAATTTACAACTCAAACACACTCAAACTTGTAAATAATGACACTTCCTATACATTGAATATACAACTCAAACACACTCAAACTTGTAAATAACCACCCTTCCCACACATTGAATATAAAACTCAAATAAACTCAAGCGTGTAGACAATAACACTTCCTATACATTGAATATCAAACAAACTCAAGCTTGTAAATAATAACACTTTCTAATAACACTTCCTATACATTGAATCTACAACTCAAACAATTGAATTAAATTGGATTGGTTCTTACGGCGCACCAACACATGAACGGTTATATGGTGCCTAACAGGAATGAACATGCCAGGCTCATCCTCCATTTACATCATGATAAAATATGGAGAATGGGCCAAGAACCTTCTAACTTGCAGAACTGCAGAGTTGCTGCAAATTCTATAGTAGACACTCCATTTACGATGGAGCCACGTTTCTACGTTTGCATACGCGGTGTCATGATGAAGACCTTGAATGAGCATGATAAAATGAACATGAAGCGGGGGTCCTACCCCTCAGCCTCTATCGTGATTTGCAGTGGTTGTATTCTACCCCGGCAACCACAAGTGGAACATGGAACAACTAAAACAAACTTAAGCTCGCAAATAATTCTTCCTATGCATTGAATATACAGTTCAAACAAACTTAAGCAGCAAATAATGATTCATATACATTAAATATACAAATCAAACTTGTAAATAATGACTCTTTTAATGCAAACTTAGGTAAATATTTGTTTCAGAAGATAAACTAGGTATAAAGGATTCTTGACTACACGTCGGTTCTCCACAACAGCATACTAATGTTGAAACCCGCACGCAATCGAAATCAGTGGAAGCACTAACCTAAAAATGCAAAACAAATGACTTGTATGTTTAAAATCGTCACATGTGATGGGTCATTTGAGCCTGTAATGCATGCAACGCATACTCGTACATACCAAGTGAAACTACAGACTTGAGAAATAACGTGAGCAAGACTACTTTGTAAAACAGTTTATCACATAACGTATGGTGTGACAGTGGAATAACAACATTCTATATTTTCGATATACCACTAGTTAAATAACTATGGAAATAAGCACAGTACGCGCTGTCAAAACAATCGATAATGACTATAATCCAATTCCCACTGTTTATGTCTGTTTCGCATGTTAAAGCGACAGGCAAAATGCAATGAAAGAAATATAAAAAGATCGGACAGGGAAAGTAGCAATCAAAGAGGACAGTCAACCACAAAACACAGAAACAAACACGCAAACGACATCACAAACACAAAAGGGTTGACACTAGGGCTACCGCCTTGGAATGGTCAGTGGCAAAGTAGGCCAAAGGAGTTTAAACCGGTTCTCGGGTGTACCAAACCTCACACTTACCTTACTGTTATCCCATTAAAACAGGACAGTGTAAATAAAGAAATCCCCGCCATGATCTAATCTCTAACCAACAAGGCAGCATCAATAGGCAATATAAGTAAAACACAAATATGCTCGTGTAAATATAATACAAAGAAAACAATAGCCTAGAAAGCCACAAAGAAGGTACTCAATGGCTTGGCAGAAGCCAGAGTAACAAGAGAATAAACCATTGAGTCACGACAAGAAAGATCATAGACAAACATCAAATGCCACCGTCCCAATGGGCTTTAGGTAGGCGTCATCATAGGGTCCACAGCCTGTCCGGTCATCGTACAATTAAAGAGGAAAGCATAGTGGCGAACTGTAAAAGGGTCGATATGTGAGTTATGATAAATATAATCTAACATTATGATAAATATAATCTAGCAAGAGCCTCGCATTATATCATTTTGCCAACTCGTTGATAAATTCAATAATGAATGAGAACTCATTTAAGATCCTCTATATAATGATACTAAAAAGTGCAAATTTGAACGATGTATCGCTAATAGTTTAAAATACATGTATACTGTTGAAGAAAAACATGTAAAGCACGTTTACCATTAAAGTTTTATTTACCACGCTATTTTTCAGTTATTTTACAAATACACGTCAAAGTAATGGACAGATGTGGGTATGTTGTTTGCATATTATATGTCCTGACACAATCACTAGGCAAATATGAACGGTTTATCACTAAGTCTTAATTTTTTAGAGATGTTTTTGAAAGACAAAATGTTAAGCAAATGTTGTTTTTACTCTCATTTTAAAAGGCGTGGCCTAGTGGTCCATCGTCCGCCTTGCATGTGGGAGGTCGTGAATTTAATCATTGGCCGGGTTATATTAAATACTTCATAACAATTGTACTAATTTGACGTTCAGCATTATTATAAAGTATAGTTCTAGTACTGGACTGCCCGGTGTCAGTATAGCATGACTGGGATGAGTATCATGTCATGTGTCTATATGACATGGTATTCGGAATGGTACCGATTATAAACGGCTGTCAGAGATAATATTGCATATATACATAACATAGAATTATACCCAGGAGAGACAACATTACACTTACTTACAATTACATTCGGCATTCAGAGACACTACGCTTACCTACAAGTATACCAGGAAATCCAACCTCCTGAATTGTGCAGTTCTGGTTACAAAAATCAATCTCGCAACAGGAGTGACAATGAAACGTGGCCCGTGCTGCTCTATGGTGGAGCGACCTTGATGTGGGGTTGCACTGAAGATAGACGTTTCAAAATACATTAAAAGCCTATGGCGATCTTGGATGGCATTGAACTGAGATTTGACTACATACTTGAATGACTAGAGGTGACGATTTTTCACATTTGTGCAAATTGTGAAATTCACATTTGTAATGTTTATTGAATAAAAAGGAATCAATGGAAATACAATAAATTCAACCCAAATGTGGTAATAATATTCATGGACTTTTTGAATAACACCGCCTACTAATATCTCCATCAAGAAAACTCTTAAGCAACACTTGTCAAATTGACACAATCCAAGCGTATGTTAAACAAGAATATATTTCGAGATGTTGTTCTAAGCATAGTAGTGCTTGGTGGGGTTCGATTGTGATTAGATGGAGTTAGTGGGGGTCGATTGTGATTAGATGGAGTGATACAATAAAGTTAACTAAGGAACAATGTGATTGTTTTGGCGTGTTTTTTTGCAAATGTTCAAATGCAAGTCGATGTATACGAGATCTAATAATGTAATGGTTGTTTAACGTATAATTCAGCTGGATTCCAATAACATTTGCAAGTAAAGGCCAGCATCTTGAACAGTTCCAGACCAGGCATAAACATTGAGTTTGCACGATGGCAGCGAGCGCAGCGGCTGAATGAGTTGGAAATCATGTTCATACATTATGGCACGCAAGCACATGTGCACAGTTAGAAACACACGTGCATACAGACTTCTGTGGAGGGGACAAACAAATGGACAAACGTATACAACTACAGATAGAGCGATGAACAAACTTACACAACTACAGATATAGCGAGAAAGCAATTCTTTCAGACAAAACAATATGCATGCTTTGTATGATACAGAGGTGAATGTTTACACGAAAAATGTAATTAGCACTATACACTTTTGTTGATATAGAAACACATAAAATAAAGCTACTCGTATCGTTGTTATACAAGATGCACCGAATCTCAAATACGTGGTAGTATAGGTGGCGGGTATAAAGAATCATCCCTCTCGGATCTTTTAATTTCCCTCGTATAACGATTAAACTAACCCACTATAACTGCAGAGACTTACACTACAAAACCGTTTATCAAAATTCTAGCCATATGTTCATGTCATATAATATTGTATATGTGTCGATTAAAGTATCGTTTTTTTTTCACGTGTCTTTAAATACTGTGATTGAATATGCGTAAATTAAATTATGAGTTGGTATCTCTTAATTCGATGTTCCAGTACATGTGTTTGGGTCTGGCTAGTTAAAATCGTTTATATTTTGTCTGTAGAGTTTGGATTCTCAAAATAGGTAACTTATACACAATATAGTTCGTCGTTAGTAGGTTTAGAAATGGTGAACATATGTTCAAAATGTGGCTGTTGCTGGTGGCATTTGGCTGCTGCTGGCGGCATACCTAGTTTAAGTGAAAATGTTCGACACAAGCATCGCCAAAACTGATCGTGTTAGTATAGTTTATGCAATGTAAAGGGCCCATAAATAAATTAAGAACCAATATGTATGACACTTTCATTGAAATTGTCCATGATAACTCTACAAATATATTATTACGTACAAATAGCTAGCAATACGTACAGGAACATTGGGACTGTTTTATTTATCGTATCTGTTCATGATATGTATGAATAGAATAACGAACGGAACCTTTGAATTGTTTTATTTCTTGTACCTGTTCATGATATGAATGAATAGCTAATATGGCGTACTGGAACGTGTTGAATGTTGTTGTTTTTTATAGTGTCCGAATAGTAATAAGCAACGGAAAAAGTTGACTGATGCATTTTCATCCTATAAACATATAAACATACTTACGAGTTGACTTACACACCCCAGTTTGTAATGAAAGTTGTCGGCCCACTTGAAGACTTCTATACTACAAACCTGTTGGAAATATAAAAAAATATGAAACATACTTTGAACATAAGTATTTGACAAATATAGTTTGAATAGCCTTTATGCTATTTACAGGCATGATCTGGAAATCACACATTTATAGAAATGTGTAAGCATTAAAATGCGAAAGTGAGCTTTATCTTACATGTTATGGATTTAACAATGTTAATATACATGTCTAAATAATACCCTGAACAGAACGTTATGTACATTAAATTATGTACTTATTAAACTCGATCAAGCTGTCTTTCGCGACGATGTTTGCCATGACACGAAATGAGAATACGCAATATTGAAAAGGTTTTAGGAGCGCAAATGCGAAGTCATTTTATCCAAATATTCTTCTAAACATTACAAAGCGAAATTTAGACAGTTTTTTTTCTTGTTTTGGACTTTGTTTGTACCGCATTCATGACATGTTACCTTCACTCACCTCGTTAGAAGCACACACTGTAACTCGGCGACATTCGGTTGTGTTCACCACGTGTTGGCAATCAAAGCACACCGGACCACGTCGAACACGGCTAGGAAGTCCTTTAATCGACAAAATAAAGACTTTATTGTAGTATCACAGATATGTATTTTATCAGCAATATTGAAATGAAATATATATAAATGAAACATTGAATAGTTATGTACTACATTTTTCCTATTTTATATTTCAAAGCATGTTATTTTGATCAAGTACTAGAGAAGATTATAAAAAGTCATCACCCGATTTTCCTATATCACAGGGATAAACTCATGATGGATTATTTTTCTCCCATTATGCGTTTAGTACAGGCCTACTTCAATGACTGTATTTGATGTTTGCTGACGTCATGACGTTTCATGTAATAGTCACATGTCATGTTAGATAGAGTTTTCTCCCATTTCTAGTTATGTGAGACAGTTTTTTTTTCGTGTGCGATAACCTTATCTTACATGCTATACATGTTATTGTCCCCCAGCGTTATATAGATATTGAATACCGTTATTAAAATAGAAAAAAATAAGGTCATCTACAACAATTTAGAAAATGTATACTTTATTGAAATCGCAAAATAAGAAGTTCACACTGTTACCTGACAAGCATCGTTTCAATTTATTTTGTGTCAGGTAAAATGCCAGCTGTGGCAAGAAATAGACAGCAACATCAGATATAATTTTCAATGAAATCTCGTACGAAACCACTGTGCCAATACTATTTTGCTCACACATGTTTATTGGGTCGACCGTTATAAAGTGTATTGTTGTCGTCATCCGGATTTTCCCGATGTGTACGTCAACTACAGAGACTTGCACAGAGTGATATATGGGGACAATAATACAAACTTCTGATGAAAAACTGTTTTGGGATTTCAATGAAATGTTGTCGCTATATATTTATTGGGTGGACATATCGTGTAAGTTTGTGTTTTCGCGCACGTTATTCAATATCGCCGCTATTTCAGAAGACGACGATTGGTTAAAATCCCGATATCCTCGTTGGTCTCTTGTTTTGTAATTTTGTTAACAATGATAACCATTAAATTGATACAAACATAACTTAACAACAAACATACCACTATCACCGCATCCTATGCTATTGCAATAATTGTTGTGGCAGCATTGTAAACAGACGTTGGAATTGTTTGTCATCGTTTGCATCTGTCCACATCGCTGAAAACAACACAGTTATAAGTATATTTTATATTCATATTCGTCATAAAGATGTAAATGCATGGCGACTGTAAAATACAAAATGCGTAATTGCATGACTATAAAATACAAAATGCGTAAATGCATGACTGTAAAATACAAAATGCGTAAAGGCATGACTGTAAAATACAAAATGCGGTTTATCAAGTTAACTGGCTGCATTAGGCTATTATTATATATTTACTTTTGATTTTTAGTTTGCCATTCAATGCTAGTTTTCTATGTAGTATATGCTATTGTCTTTCAAAACGGCATAAACGCCGAAAATTTATGAATCAATTCTTATATTTACAATATGTCCCCGTTGCTATAGTGCCTACAGTAACGTTCATTGGGAGGTCGGTAAATAAATGATAAATGTGTGAAAGAACGATGAAAATTATACCTATTGTCAGTGTATTTTCAAATCGAGGAATAGCCATTTTCCAATGAGGTATGCACAGTCATATGAGCTTCGCCTTCCGAAAAGTGAATATTGCAACACAAACAATAAATAGGTATTACAGCAAGCACCCATTTGATTTATTATAACATAAATTGTATTTGGACGACAAGAGACCAAACTTAGCATGACAGCTCATGCAGCCTTTATAATCACACACGTATACGCACGAACGCAAACACGCTCACTCACACACAAACACAAACTCTCAAAGTCATACATACATTGAAGTCCATGCATCCGGATTTAAACTTTGTGCCAGTTGTAGTTTGATATCGTTCGACGTAGCAGGTCTGAAACATATGTTTAGTTAACATATTAATACTTGTAAAACGCAATATACATTTAATATTATTTGCTTTTACATCCTTGTCGAACACAAATTTAATGTTTTAGAGTTATCATAACTCTAAAATATTAATCATAACTCTAAAACATTACATTTGTTTAATAGAGATTAAATATGTCTAAATAACAATGACACACCTGTGTTTAAAAACGTAAGTCCATGGGTAACCGACCTTGGACGACACAAATATAGTTGACCAGTTTTGACAACAAGGACAATGTTTGGTTTCGCATATCATACACATAACATTATTTCATTTTCTGAAAGTTGCAGTCAGATATATTTGTAATGCTATTTAAAAGTGCATATGTTAAAAGTAAGGAAACCTGACCCAAATATTTTGTGTTCTGAGGTTCGAAGACAATCTATTTAACAGAAAGTAGAGTAATTATTTAAGACTGGACAAACCAGTTGAACATCATTGAACCTGGTAATGGTGTACGACGAAGCAGAGTGAGGGGAAAAGAAAATATACAATGTACATGTACTTTGATTTCTGAATCTGTGATATGTTAACTGTGCTGTCATCATCAATGCAAGTTGAAAGGTATGATAATCATATTGTACCATTTGCTATTATAAAGCATATTACATGAGGAATTTCCCAAATTGTTCTATATGGTATACAGTGTCGAAACTATTACCCGTAAGGGTATGGCCGAACGGTAACACTTGCAATTGGAAAAAAGTTGTATATGTACTGCTGTACGAAAATAAACTTTAAGAATTACGCGTTTGAAGACATATATATTGCATTCATTGCCTTCAGAATGGTATATGTATTACTGACCAACTGGTCTGTCGGACATATGCACACTTTGGAAATAGATAAACAATGCGGTGAAAACGTACGTTATTACTTACATGTACCAGCTCTGTCAGACATGTGAAGAAGTTTGGAATTAGATAGTCAAAGTGTTCAAAAACGTATATGTATTACTTCCCTGCACTGGCAGATATGTGTACACGATGGCAATAGATAACCAATGCGTTCACAAACGTGTATTATTACTTACTTGGTTTAACGGACAAGTGTACACGTTAGGAAAATAATCCATATTTTATCAATATTGATTACTTAATTGCCCTGTCAGGCATGTGTACACGCATGGAGACACATAAAAAATGCGTTTACAAACGCACATTAACTACTTACTCTTTTCGCGGACGTGTGCACATTGTAAATACATAATCAGTGCGCTCACAAAGGTATATGTATTACTTACCTGCTCTGTCGGACATGTGTACACGTTGGCAATAGAAAACCAATGCGTTCACAAACGTGTTTTATTACTTACCTGCACTCTCGAACATTTGTTCACTTTGGATGCAGAGTATAAGAATCTTTCTTGGGCAGGAAAATTCTGCCGAGGTTCCGATTAAAACAATTATACCGATGGTTGGAATTTTCCTGTCTTCTCTGGATACCAATGATTGATTCTTATTATTGCATACCACTTACACTCCTGGGGAAATTGTACGCAGCGAGGACAGGTTAGTGTATTAAAACGAAAGATAGTGTTGCGAGGTTTAAAAGAGATAAACTTACATTTTGATCATTATTAGCAAAATGCCTTTATTTTAATATGATTTTCGTTTACATACATATACCTAGCATGATTATTAATATATACCTCAAATTTCATGCATTAACTCGGTTTATTAAAATCAATATGCTGCAAAAACGTGTTTTTTACACCCAATATTTTATAGGATCAACCATACTAAAAAAAGGATCGATATAGTACAAAAAATGTGATCACCAAATTATTAATTGGTAAGAAAGATGGTGAATTTAACGTACATAATACATAATAACGATATAGGGATATAAAGTACTACAGGGCTAATAGTTTAGAGAATGGCGATGTTAAACACTGCACATATTGCAGTGTTTTTCTTAAAAAAGGATGAATTAAGTAACAGATACGTGGCGATTATAGTGTTATGTCAAGTGGTGCATTTTGTGTTCAGTGCCGTTGTTTTTTGCAGATATACTTCGAAAAAAGGTAGATGCAAAGTATATTATTTGATAGATACAAAGTATACTAGTTGATAAAGGGATATGTCCCTAATGTAAAACACCAGCGGAAGATCCAGTTCCTGATAAAACGTTCAACACTTTATATTACTTAAAATGCCTTTTTATTCAGAATGGTACATGTAGGTGAAATTGTTTATGCATTCCTAAATCTGGGTGAATTTATAGAGAGCTGTTTATTTAACAGTAATTCTATTAAACAATGATCTGAATAATGTTTGTATTAATTGTGTTTGACTTGTACATATTATGAGATCAACTTTAAAAAGCAAATTTACATTATATCTAAACTACTGTACTGACAATAAACGTATCATTACTTGAATAAGATGTACTGTTATTTGTTTCATCATCTTTTAAAAGAGACACACTGCAATACTAATAGTGTTTAAACACGCGAATATATTATTTAATTATATGCAAGCAGACTTAAGGTCAAAACTGATACTTGATAACTAAATCGAGGTGATATATTCTTTATCTTTATTTTCGATTACTATACCATGTATACCATACTGGTCTTTCTTTCTTTCTTCTTTTGTCTTTTACTTGTTTCGGGTTCTTATAAATGTCTTGGTGACAATACTATTATTGGTTTGCTTGTTTGCATTATGTTTTACGTCATATTTAGCACACTTTAGACCATTAGACGGTCAATTGTTTATGGTAGAGGCAGACCACCACATTTTTCCTGGGTAAGAACCAGTACTGTATACCTCCCGCCATCCGCAAGAATAGACACTTTCTCACTTTCAAGTTGAGCCCCCAGTGAGGTTCGAACCCCCAGCAGTGAGAGGCGAGAAGGTTTACAACGCAACGTCGCTAAAGTCTCACACCGCAATTAATTTTCCATAGGGTCCCATTGTAATGTTTTTTGTTCGTGACATGGAGATAAACAAAATTTACAACATGTATTTATGCTTAAATTCTTCATTGATCCAGTATCTGCAATTTAAAATACAACTAACAAATATTTACCAGGTTAAAACATTTTTAAATTTCATGTTATCAAAGTTTAGCATAATCATATGACAAAAATAAAACCCGTGGTGATTAGCCCCATGATGTGTAAACTGAGGCAGAATTAGCTAGAAATCTTATATCATCGTGACTTTATTCTGTGATCTCTTTCTAAAATGCTGTAGATTTAGAACCTGGTAAGGATAAATTAATGTACGCAATGGAAAGTCCAGTAAAAAGTAAAAAGGCGGAATTACCACATAATCTTATCAAAGAAAAATTGCTTCAGCTTATTCAGAATACATTTGCTAGAGAAGGTACAATTTTCTAGTTTGTAATAATGTCAGGGCTTTCTTTACTAACGCCCCCATTGATAAGTATAACTTGTGGACTTGTACTGATGTTTGTAGAGCCTTATCTTTTCTTCTGGATAACATCTTTTTAAGATACGGTAAAACTATTTACCGCCAGGTTGTTGGTATGCCTATGGGTACTAACTGTGCACCACTTGTTGCAGATTTGTTTTTGTACTGCTATGAAAGAGATTTTATGTTGAGTTTGTCACCTGCTAGCCAGGGTGAAATTATTGATGCATTTAATAATACTTCTCGGTATCTTGATGACATACTCAATATTGATAATCCGTTCTTTGCTCATATGGTTACTAACATTTATCCACCAGAGCTCACGTTGAATAAAGCCAACAGTTCGGATACAGTAGCAGCATTTCTCGATCTTCATCTCTCGATTTCTCTATGATTGTATTCATATTAAAATCTATGATAAGAGAGATGATTTCAATTTTAACATCGTCAACTATCCACACCTGGATGGAGATGTACCTCGTGCTACCTCATACGGGGTGTATATGTCCCAGCTCATTCGATTTGCTAGAGCGTGTAATGATGTTATAGACTTCAATGATCGAAATCAAGTTATTACAAGTAAACTTCTTCAACAGGGTTTTCGTTATCACAAACTACGTAGATCTTTCTCTAAATTCTACCGCCGCAACGAGGGCCTGCTGGAAAAGTACAACACCAACCTTAAAACACTTTTGCGACTATGGAGATGTGGTCTATAAACTTCGAAACTTAAATGGGTCGGGTTTCCTAACCGCTTTACAAATTTAATCAGGAAGTTCGTAAGAAAAGGATTTAACCCTTTGGTTTTACAGCGCACTGCATGTTTAGTGATTGACCCCTCTACAGTCAGTCATTACGCTTCACTATTCACTTGTGCGATGACTGGACTACCACTTGGGACTCTATGATTGTACCTACTGAAACCACAACTAAGGGAGGTGGGTGCACGAGCTGTCATACCTCGAGTTTTCTGGTCGTACCCTAGATTGGTTTAGCTTTTAGCTGCAACTACTATGGTTGTTCAGTACGATTCTGGATACATCCTGAGATGTTTATTTCTTTTTTGTATGTGTTTCTTTAGTTAGTTTCTCTGGATGTGGACTTTATTCTTAGAGAATTCCTGTTGATGGGATGTAGTTTTGTTTACACTGTCTTGTCTGTTTGGGCGCTAAAGACAGGATAATAGCGAGGATTGTGCGCATATCAAATCGATTCATGATAACCAGTAGGCCTTGCCTACTGACCGTTCCAAATCGGTAAACCTGTCTTCACCACCCTTTCTGTTGTTGTTTGACTCTTTCATTGTATTTTCAAGTCCGTGTTTGCAGTACAGTGCGGACATACGATGCCATTGCGTTCGGACGCTGTGGTCTCTATAGGACCCTATATATCGTTTTTTTTATCTACCCACTAAATCTGTAGGGCACGAATATTCTAGAGAGATAATAGAGTTGTGAGTCCTTAACCCTTCGACCACGGAGGCTACAATTGTTGGACTATATCTTGAATACAGAATTGAAACTCTGACAAGAGATGACGTTTGTATGTCCCCGTCATTTAATGGTGAGGGGGCATAAATGGTAGACTTGTCCTTCCGCCTTGAACGTTGTTTATTTAGTCCCTCCTCCCATCGTTTTCATGGATTGTTGTGTCCTCTGCGTAGCATGGCAGACACTTAGGGATCACTTTGTCCGTCGTCAACCACCCGTCCGTCACACCTTAAACTGCAACATAACATTGGCCATAAATTGAAAAGTAGTTGACCTATGTTCATAAAATTTCACATACATCTTTATCTCACCCCAGGAAATGTTATTACATGTGTCAAATAACTCTGCCTTTCATGTTGGCAGAGTTATGCCCCTTTTTATAAAACGTTAACCTGCAACCTAACCTAGGAAATAAGCAAAATGAGGATCAGGAAAGGTTGGAAAGCACCTTATTTCAATGGTAACATCAAACAGGTAACGCAATTTACATTACTGCGTATAACGTAGCCCCCGTAATAAAGACAATAACAAAGGCATGCTGTGTTGCACATACAACTTAATGCAAACAGTATAAATACAGACATAGAGAGGATTGCACCGAGCTATAACGCACTCTTGATATTGTGGATCCCAAAATCATAACACGCACGCACGCACATACACACACATACTTAAAATTCGCAATTAAGAATTCAATTACACGCAGTACGTGACAATGAAAGTGACACTTTTCTATAGATGGCGGCAAATTGAGTAAAACTGTATAGAAGTAAATTCAAAACGGCAACATTCGAATACTGGTTTCTCTACAAGACATTCTCGTCTGCAAAGCAGCTAGAATATAATTATGTACAGGTAATTTCACTCTTAATGGACATAAAGTAATATCGATATCTGTTTTACAAATTTGCCGTACACATTAACATTAAAAAATCAAACGTCTACAAGAGGGTCTTCTTGTGTTCTGCATAGGTCCTTATCCAATAGTATTTTATATAGTGTTTAGTGTTTTTTCTAAAACTAACGGGACTCTTTGAGAAGAAATGGGTAAAAATCACATTTGAATTGCATATTTCTATTTTCTCATAAGGTAAATTAATAAATATGGCATTAATATTAATACGTGGCTGTAATTTGCCAGTATATAATAATCACAAAACGTGCACGTTTTAAATAATTCAGATGGCTAGAGGTTTCGTTTTTGCAGATCCTACCTTTTAGTACGGCGATCCCATCTACTTCGTAGCGTACAGTAACACAATTTAAGATAGTTTCTAAATGCTTTAGTTTAAGTAGTTGTTTTTGTTTAGCACCTGTATATTGATATGACTTGAATATCCTCCACACAGTTTTTGAAATTGTGTGTTTTTCACAATTTTGATACACAATTTCATCATTTTATACACAATTTCTACAGATTATTTCATGACTTTATACACAATTTCTACAAATTATGAGAAAGAAATGGAATAACTAAACATAATTGACACAATTTACGATACTGAAAAGATAGGAATTATTATCGAGTATTACTTTATTAATACCAAGTATTATTTGTCTTCAAAATGTCATGATAAGCAACACAAAACAAACGCCGTTAATGTTTGCTTACAAAATCCATTGATCCTAGCTTTCGTACTATGCACTAACCTGTTCCCGCAATGTACAGAATCCTCAGGAGTGACTTATATTCTGCGCTGACTACTAACATCTGGCGTGTTTATTTACTCAATGACGTCAAGCAACTGTAATTTTTTAATATCAGCGCGTGACTTGTATCTTCATTCATGTGTAAGATCATGCTTTCCATCACCCACAACCTTAACCAGTATACAAGAAAATCAATGTGTTCTGAGACATATATTTATTACTTGCCTGATCTGCTGGTAACGTGTACACCTTTGGAAATAGACAAGCAATGCGTTCACGAATGATTATGCATTACTTACCTGCTCTGTCGTACAGGACTGAACAGCGTCACACAGCTCCAGATGACTCATATCATCACATTCATAACACATAATTTGTCCTAAAGGTATAAAAAAATATCTGAGTGTGTGTGTGTGTGTGTGTACAGAAATAAAGGCAATGCCAATTCCTCAAAATAATCATACATTGTAGTGACAACTTTCAAAATTAAAGTCAATGATCTCTCAAACGTATTCTTGTCTGTTATGACAACGTGCTGTAAAACACCATTCATTCAGTCTGTGTTATTTGTTTTGTTTATATAACGCAATATGTAAAACTGATGTCCTATGAAAACTAGGTCAACAAGTAAGTCTCAAGTTAGAAGAAATATTCATTGTAAATTGAAATTTAAAATTAAGGGGATAAACATTCAAACAAAAAAATCAAGGTTAGCATCTAAAAATGATTTAACAGTTAATGTTTTTCAAGATTTCTTATATTAGTCCAATGACCAGAAACATATCCGTTCAGTTACCTCAAACGTTTTACAGTGACCTCAAACGGCAGTCAGTAGCAGTAATCTACAGTTTGACATATGTTTCATCTTTGAAAACTACGAGGGTCATTCAATAAGTTCTGTCACTAACGCGTTTTAACAATTAAGTGGTCGTTGTGAGTGTTGATGTTTGGTACCAAATGAAAGAGAGTTTCAATAACATTCCATTGATGTTAAAATGAATAAATGCTGTATCGTTTGTGTGACAAAAGTTATGGAACAATTGAAATACATCACTTATACATACTGAGGCATTTTCGTCGAGTTTTTTTCAAGTATGTTAACTGTTACTTTTTTAAATGCCTGTTTCTCTTTGAGTACCTGTCTGGGACCTTTGAAATTTCTCATACATTACCAGTTATATCTGTGCATCACAAGATTCAGAATTTAAGCATGGTAGATGAAAAGGCATTGTCTTAGAAATAAACATTTTAAGCTAACATGTAAAATTAATTTAATGATAAATAGAAGGGCAGTCTTCTGAAATAGCGTTTTTGGATGATAAATATTTTCACTAAACATTGTGCAAAATTCTACAATAATGTGTTGAATATGAAATTTAAACACTGAAGGACTAGGATTTGTAAAAAAATATGAAAACATATTAATACTATGAGAATAATTACGACATTTAAAAGATATTATAACATTTCCGTAAACAAAATGAAGAAAATCAGTGTTATTTTCGCTAAAATTAAGGGATATGCATTCACTCATATCTGGTTTACAGAAAGACCTTTCTGAATTCCCGACAATCATTTTCATGGATTATAGGCGAATAACAACAGATGGCGTACAAGAAAATTTAAAAGCATAGAATTATTCAAATAAGTTTTACAAAACGTTTTGTAACAAGGACATTTTCAGAGATGCCAGTATCCAAAAGGTGTGGTAGGGGGAGGTAATTCAGGGGTATAAATAACCGGAAATGTTTCATTTTTGTTGTGGAATTTAGGAGAGCGAACCCAGTAGTACTATAAATACACTACTTTATCTCAGTGTAATATCCAGTTCAAAGGATATATGCCTAGTGACAGAACTTTTTGAAGCACCCTCGTAACTAAATTTAAGTGCCCTACATTTGACACTAAATGTGTCAACAAATAGTTCAAGGTGAAAAACGTTTATTTTCATTGCTGAAGACAGAAACTTTAAACTCGGCACATGCAATTTGATAACCTATTTATTAAGTCAAGGTCATATAAATGTAAAACTAATAGCTACAATGATCGTACTGTAAATTATTTAATGTGGGTGACTCCTTTTTAAACAAAGCGTGAGATCTGTAAAGTAGAAACAAATACCTCAAAATTAGGTCACAGTGACCAAATATAGTATTTCTCATTAAATCTATTTCTCTAAAAGATAATTGATGTAACCAGAGTATGCAACTTAGTTCAGTATGCACATTTAATACTAAACTTAGTTCAGCATGTAAATTTGATAATAAACTTAGTTTAGTATGTGATTTTAATGTAAAAATTGTTCAGTATGTAAATTTAATACAATACTTAGTTCAGTGTGTGAATTTAATACAAAACTTAGTTCAGTATGTGAATTTAATACAAAACATAATTCAGTATGTGAATTTAATACAAAACTTAATTCAATATGTGAATTTAATATACAACTAAGATCATTTTTGAATTTAATATAAAACTATGTCCAATATGTGAATTCTACACAAAACTTAGTTTAATATGTGAATTTTATAGACAGTGGACTATAATAGTGTTAGGTGTGTCTGGGGTATCATATTGCCTTCAAATGACATTTCTATTAAAGTGCCATTTGCCAGGCATACAAAAACACATTTTATAGATATACATGTCTTATATTAGAACATTGTGATTACAACAAATTAATAGTTACATCTTGGGTTGTGCTTTGGTGTAATCAGATCTGTGGTCATGGTAACCGTCGTCTCTGTTGTTTTTTTAGTGTAAAGAAACCATATATTTGATTAGGCCTATTTGTCTAGCAACTAAAAATGATTATGAGTTACTTCATTAATACAAAGAAAACATAAACGATTTTGTTATGGAAACTATACCTAATCTAGTATGAATATGAGAACGGGCCCAACAATTCTCATTCCAGTAGTTTACAAAAGATCAGCGCCATAAAAATGAATGTATACATTGAAAAGTCAGTAAGAAAGACGCGGGTATAACATGAGGAATAAAACTTACATAGTTTACGAGACTACTATAAGGATAGGATAAAACGTATAAAACAGTCAATTTAAATTGAAATGTCTTATTTAGGTTTATTTAAATATATCTAACCTTAGAATTATAGCAATAATTTAAATATATACATGGCAATCTTGTAGTTTTTATCACGCATTCAAATTAGCGTCTCGACTTATTAATTCAGTAATCATTTTTACTTCACCTACTAGCATATAATTAAATATGGTTGGGTTTTCATAATTTAATATATTATTGGTGCAGTGTAGTAACAGTTACCATTATGCAAATATAACTTGCTTTATACTATTCCTATAATGAATATTAATGATTGAACGAATGCAAGTTATGTAAGAAAACTATTGGGACGACGTGAGATGTAAAAAAATCAAGATGGCAATGTTTACCTTTAAATCCAATGTAAATTGTTAGCAACTAAACTTTATTTACACTGTCCTGTTTTAATGGGATGACAATAGGGTAAGTGTGAGGTTTGGTGCACCCTAGAACTGGTTTAAACCCCAAGTGGCCTACTTTGCCACTGACCGTTCCAAGGCGGTAGCCCTATTGGCAACCCTTTTGTGTTTGTGATGTCGTTTGCATTTATTATTGCTTTTGCCTTCTTGTTTGTCTGTCTGTTTCTGTGTTTTGTGGTTGACTATACTCCTTAAATGCTACTTTCCCTGTCCGATCTTTTTATATTTCTTGTTTTCACTCAACTGTTTTCATATATGTATATATATATATATATACCTTTTGTGGTATGTGCTGCAGTCACCGTTGATTCAGTCGATGTTGTGGAGGTTATTGAATGCGTTGACGTCGTAGATTCTGCGCACTTTCCTTTCATATAA
>JAWPHD010019074.1:0-37196 GCA_037043455.1 Cyrtodaria siliqua
TAGTTTTTAGAAAAGGTAAGGTACCGGTGTTGTTCACCAGATCGACTTCTGGAGACAATCCTCCAACTTAAACATAAAATATTACTGCAGAAAGTATATATTTACTCAAAAATGCTCAGACAGCCAGAAGGCGGTTTGTTACCATAGTAACCAGGAGTATGAGAGGGTTCTGCCATTGCTGGCACTCACGCTTTTGGCCCACGGTATCCAAGTCTTTCATCATCGCATTTTTCAGAACAAATGTTCATAAACTTCCTTTCTTTACTTAAAATAGAATACTGCCGTCAATTACGCAAGGACAGGTTAGGGCTATTCCATTAAAACATACATGGGACCCCAGGAAGACACTTTTAAAATAGAAAATCCACCAACATATGCAAAATTTAGTGACGAGAACCAGAGTTAAGAAATATGGTTCACCCATAGACGTTTATTAAATTGCGTGGATATGTTTTAATGGGATAGCCCTGAACGTTTAAAACCTAGGGTTCCGTAAATATGGTTGCCCGATGCCCTCGGCAAGTGGATTTTGGGTGCGGGCAAGTGACCTTCGCAAATATGGTTGCTCGCCACTTGCCCGAAGGACATATCCATTCCAGACCAAATCAAGTGGCAAACTAGCCATATCAGAATTTTATTTTGATAGCTGAATAAAACTGGCCGCTGTTTTACACCGCTAGCAATTGTTAATAAGATCAAACAACTTTCGGTACAATCAACAATCTCGCCCGAGGCAGCTCAATTTGTGGCATTATTTCAATAAACAACTAATCAACCCACACACGCATTTCACACCGTTTGAAAACAACACCGTTTCACAATTTATCCCGAGACGACCGTCGGACGCGTGTCCATCGGCAAATGAAATCGCTGCAATTATGTCCGTGACCTTCCAACCATAAACATAGCTACTTTCAAAAATCGTTTCCAAATAATCTCTGAACGTTATTTGGACCTTCCATCCATCAAATCAGAAAACTCTTTCTTAATAAGCAAATTTAATGTGTCAAAATAATGATTGACAGACCCATGTGACGTTATGTTTTTGTTTAGATAATCTTGCCGAAGATTTTAACGAAAATTACATTTTCTTTTACTCGAAGCACTCTTTTATCAATGCGCTTTTATGAGGTATTTGGTGCATTTCATTGACAGTCTGTAATTAAACGTATATGGAAGGCACACTACACAAATAAGTTGCATAACTTAGCGATATGCGCATGTCATGGGTTTTCGCGATTTCAGAACAATCACGGAACCATTTACTCAAGTACTGAACATCGCTTTTGATAAATAAGGTTACTGCTACTACTTCCTAAACAATTCCTAGGGGAAACCCTATTCATGCCGCTTGCTTTCATCTAATTCCCTCTAGTTAAAAAAACAAAGGCGTAGGAACGTTACCATGGTTGGAGAAATTGGGTGCCAAGTGAATATTTTTAATAACGTTTTTGTCTTGTTTCTTTGCTTGTCGCACATTTAAATGAACTCAGTAGCTTCTTTTTTTTCTGTCAACTGGTTAATTGTACACACTGTGACATTAAAAGTTCCATACACTAGCTGCCAAGCCATTTTTTTGGATGGTCATCCAAAATAATGGGTCGTTTGTGTGGTATTGGTGTGTAGGGAGGACGGAATAAAATGAATTTGTATACCGTCACATTCATCATGTTATGATTTAAGTAACACTAATATGTTACAGACACAAAAGAAGAAAATGCAACCATCTGATTTTTTATATGAATAAATACAAATAAATACAATGTTTTAACTAATACATAAAATACATTCTCCCATTCTTTTCTAAGTATAATGGTCCAAATTATGCCGCGGTCCGTCCCGTTTAACACGAATAATTGTATAGCGCAAATTTTTAGGGCAATTAAGTGTTCTTAAATGTGGGGCAAGTGACATTATGAGCAGGGCAAGTGACTTTTGAAAATCCACTAGGGCAAGTGGATTTTCAAAATATTTCCAGAACCCTGTAAACCATCTGCGTTCCACTCCAAGTCCAAGGTCATTCCATACACCAAGCCAAGTCAAAGTGTATACTTGTTGTCATACACTGAACTTGACAAGTGTCCAAGTGTAGATAGTTAATATACCCTACCAGTGTTTCTTTTCCTTCTTTGGACGGGACGGGTCCGGTAAACGTTCCAATCGCCAAAAAATAGCATTTTGAGTCAAAAAAAAAATCAAAAAAATCCCAATACCAGATTTTTCTTCCCAAAATTGTAAAATGTTTTAGAATAATCTCAATAAAGTTTTTTACCAGGGTTTTCACGACTTTCAAACATGCAAATTATGTCTACGGAACGTGGGGCCGAGGATTCTAAAGAAAACTAGATTGCTGTGTGTCACATGCATATCAGATTTTCTTTTTAAAACGGTAGGGCTATATGGTTCATACCAGCGCGGCCCCTGAGAGCAAAACGGATCTGCTGCATCTGTTTGGAGCCGACATTGTCTGCGTTTACGATGAAGCATTTGGGATATTCATCCAGGAGTGCCTGTAAAATATAATATAAACATACAATATACACCACAAAAAGCACAAACAGCCCTGAACTGTCGTAAACAACCCTCATAAATAATGGTGTAAAAGACAACTATTTTGAAATGATGTGTACAGGTTCGACAGTAGTAATGGGCAATCAGTTGAAATTTACATTGGTTATAATCGGTTAGTCAATATAAAGTTCCAAGTTTCAGGTCTTGAATAATTTTTGAATGAGTATGTATTCTTTCCGGTCTTGTTTCTGATGCCATTGATATTTTATTATAATCAGTAAAAAATAATTCTTAGATACAATGTGTTTATTTGTGCAGTGTTTTTTTTATGTATTTTGTGAATGCAGCCTGTGCCTGTGCCATTGTGAAAAATAGCGGCATTTTTCTAGAAATTGTGAAAATTGTGAAATATTATAACAAAAGAAAAAGAAACTTTTTTCACTTTTATTTTCACAGTTTAATATCCCTTGGATTCAGGTTTTTTTTTCATTATTTTGGGAACATGACCCATACCCCTGGAATTGGGAATTTTAGCGCGATTTTTCATAAAATTGGGAATTTTAGCGCGATTTTTAATAAAATTCGGAAACATAAAGTAAAGCATTCCTTTCATAATTATATCTTTTAATACTGTTTTTGTAAACCAAGATAAACTGAAGCATTTATTTAAGCTTTTGAACCCCAATCATTGGATTGGCACACTTTTTTTTTTTTTTTTTTTTTTAAATTGGGAATTCTTTCCTCAAAATTGGGAAAAAAAGATATGTTTTGCCATTGGGAATATGACCGAATAACGGCTATAAAAACGGCCAAAAAAAATCCCTGGGATTTAAGTTTTGTTTTTGGTAAATACAGACTAGTTTTGACACCAGCTTATATTAAGACTAGTATTTCAGATTGTGAATTTTTTGGATACAATTGTGAAAAAAGTATACTTTTTGGCATTGTGAATGGGGCCGAATAACGGCCCCAAATTAGGCATAAAAAAAACACTGTATATATACCGTATTTTACCGTTTATAGTGCGCACCCCACTTCTGAGGTCAAACCTGTGTAAAAAAGCTGTTTCCGTGTATAATGTGCATCAAACTTTCTAAATGAACTATTCGTCCATCGATGACTATTTCAAACTGCATCACGATAATTAAAAACAGCCAGCAGGATATGGTACAAAGAATTTAATTGTGGCAAAAAGCCTGTTTGTCGCAATGCAATTAGACATTAATTAAAGTCTACTATTGTGACATTTTACTGTTAAAAAGTTGCTTTTATGGGACTGGGGCCAGGGCCCTCTGGATGGAGAATTCTGGGTTATTTTCATATCAACAGGAATTGCCAAGAAACACAAATCGGTGATTTTTAACTCGGTACCGATAAACAGTACATTTCAAATCGCAATGGCAAAAAGTATGTTTTTTTACTCAAATTAGGTAAAAATAATAATTTAGATGGGAATACATACCCTCAGTATAAATGTCACATCAGTATAATGATGGTATATGGTTGTCTACTGTAAGGCAAAAAAAAAACTGCATGCTCTAAAAAAAATAGGATAGGTAGGCATTTTCTTTTCTTTTTTTGCCGTTTTTTGGAGCAAGATATCGTGAGATTCTACATGTATTTATCTCATAAACCCCATACAAGTTCATCATACAACTGAAATATTTTTTTGTTTTCAATTTTTTTTCCATAAAAAGTTTTAGGGTCGGCTCCTTCAAAATAGGGTCGGTCGGGCCACCGGAAACACAGGGTGTTTTTTTTGTGGCCTAATCCACTAAGAACAGGTCAACATTAAATAAAACTTACAGCAATTTTGATGAAGTAGTTGGACTTCCATGTCGCCTTGTCTTCCTTGACCATCTTGGTAGTTCAGGGATAGCACCGCCGTTTAAAGACAAAGCTGCAAACAAACAACAGTTACCAAATTAAATATTCAACTTCATACATATGTACTCAAGTCAGCATTCAATGGCTTATTGGTACATCCGGAATCGGTGTCAAGGTTTCTGCGCTGTCTGTCAGCATCATGGAGTCTTTAAAGTGGATAGCTATAAAGCTGAAGACACATCGCAATCAATGCCTGCATTAACAACCCCTATATTTCAACCAATTTAAACCTTTAAAACCACAAGCGCATATGCATAAAACTCACCAAAGCAATGAGAATTATATTACGCCTATCTGGGCGTTTTCAAACATTCCTCAGGGCAAGAAAATTCCACTTGTCGGCTCACAATGACGAGTGCTCACTGATGCAGGATGAGCAGAAATTCAGATAAAATTCTTCAACAATTTATCAATTTGAACATTCAAATATTACGTAGGAGTGCTCATTGATGCAGGACGAGCAGAAATTCAGATAAAGTCTTTAACAACAGGAATTCAGATCAATTCTTTAGCAATTTATCAACTTGACCATTCAAATATTATGCAGGACGAGCAGTCTCCGCGAAAACCGTCTGTCCGTCGGACATGGCAGGCAATTTTTTTAAATGTCCGGCAGAAAATTCCTGTTAGGTCGGTCAAAGTGTCCGGCCATTTTTAGAACTAAAGTTCTATCAGAAATCTCACTGTAATGCTTGTAAATTTCCCTTAACTCTGTCAAGAGTTTCCGGTTATTTTTAGAACTAAAATCCAATCAGCAATTGCGATTTATCGCTTGTAATCTGAAGCCGTATTTGTTTATAAATAATGTTCTCTCTCATTATAAGTGCGCATTTTATTGGTCGATTACTAGATTTGAACCAATTGCAATGGAAGCTACATTTTCTCTTCTGTTTGCAACCGTCAACTTTTGTTTCAATCGGCAGACATATTGGTCTGGTACCTGCGCTCGAAGAGAGAATAGCAAGCGCAGTAGGGGAATGGTACCGAACCAATATGGCTGCCGATTGAAATAAAAATTGACGGTTGTAAACAGAAGAGAAAATGTAGCTTCCACTGAATTAATTGGTAAGGAAAACAGTTAGCATTCATTATCTGCGGTGACGACTAAATGATCCTTGGTCTAGTTTCGTATGCAACTACCGTTAGAGTTGTTGTTGTTGTGGACCAGTTTTTCAACGTTTCGATGTCGATTTCTCCATACTTTATTGAGCGATATTAAAATATAAACCAATGTTGGATACCTTGAACACTTGGGTATAGGAGGTATGTAGAGTTAAATGATTTGCCCTTTTAATTAAAACTATATTCAGCATAGACTGAACTTGGTGAGAATGACCTGTATGCCTAGTAATTACTCTTTTATAATGTTCTATTCTATGACATGGCTGCTGGACTCAGATGTGCAGGACACTTTTGTTCGATTTCAACTAGTATTAATAGCGACAAAACACAAGCCGGACCTGTGGGTTGGCCTGGTAAGCGAAGGGCAAATTATTTCTCATCGTCATAAAATTAGCTAGATGTGGACATGATCGCAGTGATTTACATGTTTATCATTCTCATCACAATGCGTATATAAGAAAGAGTAATTCAGTCAGAAATTTTAGATTATTGTTGCGTGGAAATCTGAGAATTTTCTTCACAACAAAATACACGTCTTTACCTAATCAATGCAAATGGCGGAAAGACCGAAACACGTGGGTTGGCCTCGTTTAGAAGTAGATCGTGGCCACAGACACCGAAAAGAACCAAAAGGATATTATTGATAATGTAGAAACTTTTTATTTATTTTTAGATTTACGGGAGAGCCTACCCTAAATTTTGCAAAGCTGAAATAAAAATAAAAGTCGAAATGGTGAATTTTATGTTTTCCTCCTGTTTGGTCTGCTACATCTTTTTTTTTTAAAAAAGAAAATGTGCCTACTAAAGTATCCAAAAACTTATTTACACAATAACGTAAAATCGCACACTTTTTTTTTGAAAATTTGGATTATGAATTAGTATTTACTTTGTAAGGTCGGAAATCGAAATATTAATTTAGTCTCTTTAATATACATGTCTACAAACACAATTTAATGTATACCATTGAACACCACATTACCTATTTCGCCCAGGCATTGAGTTCATAAACCTTTCTTGAGAATATTCTTAGTCTTGACCTGTGTCAGGGAAAAATATGTCTATTATTCTTGCAACTATGAAAGATAAACATTCAATAATTTCCAGTTTATATATTACATTTTGTTTCGATCTGAAGTGTGTTTAATAGCAAATTTGTGGTAATTTCTGTAAAATACATACTCAAAAATAATTTGTGGAGCGCTGTGGTCTAGTGGTAGAGCGTTGGACCTATGACCCAAAAGTCGTGGGTTCGATTCCCGCCATTGCCATATGCGTTGTGGCAAGACATTTTATCTGCATTGCTTAGTACTGGTTCTACCCAGGAAGACATCGAGAGTGATTCAAATAAGTTCACAGAGCTTTCGTTACAATCGATGTAAAATAAATTAGTTTAAACTAAAAATAATATATATTAATCTGACTGTGAATCAAACCAGTTCTCAAGAATGGAGGGTATTTTCAAGAACGGTAGGCAGTTTTAACATAAAATGGATGTTGGTTACATTTATATGCAAAACAACTTGAGAGAAAAAATCAACATAAAAAATGAAGCAATACCTTTAATAGTAACGTTTAGAGAAAAACTTGTTTTATGAAAATATAAATAAAACTTCCATTTTATTTTTAATTCTTTTATCGACTAGTCATTTTTCCCATTTTTATTTTTATTTCCTCCTCCTAGGTCTACAGCATTTTTTTCAAAATCTCCTGTAAAACTATGAAAAAACTCTGGCCTAATAAACAGATCGATATAAAACTTCTTATCTGAACCAGTGAAGTAGCCAAAATATCACGTGCCATTTACTTTTCTTTTGAACTCCTCTCTCGAACGACGCGTAGTCCATCGAGGTTTTTAAACCAACCAACGAGATGAGACTAAACTCTATTTGTTTTGTAGCATGCCACTTTCAACTGTATCAGACAGAGTCTACCATACTCTTACTTCTAAGATCTTACTTTTATATTCTAGAAATGCATTTTAACCTCCGTCAAGTAATGGCATCAAATAAAAAGAAAACGAGTTGAAGTCTCAAACACACCAAACTCCAAAAGAAAATGATTAGGTTCCGTCGGCATAGGACAGTCGACCTCAAGTCGAGTCGACTGGCTCTGGCGTTCAACGCCCCGACATAACGCTATCCTTGGTGTGTAATATAATTTGTGTTATGTTTATTATGTCTATAAACAATCAATAAAAACGGTTCGTCGGCATAGGACAGTCGACCCGATGGCGTTCAACGACCCGACATATACACTATATACAGTGGAGTACGTGGTCCAGTGGTAGAGCTCCGGACTTCAGATCGAAATACCGTGGTACGATCCTCGCCGTGGCCATGTTATTTATCATTGAGCAAGATAATCAATCCACATTGCTTTATAGTACTGATTCTATCAACTTATGGTTCTCGGGGGCCTCGTTCGATTACGGGGCAAACAATAGGGCCACTGCAGATCCCGTTGGAGGGTAAGGCAGAGGGGTAGAACCCCCCACGAATTCATGTTGATTTTATCATGTTTTGTTCATGCTCATTAAAGGTCTTCATCATGACCCCTGCATTGTTTCATGTGCCATCTTGCTCATATCACTAGAGCAGTGGCAGAAAAACAATAACGTGGCTCCAGCGTAAATGGAGTGTCTACAATAGAACTTGCAGCAACTCTGCAGTTCAGGGTGAGAAGGTTCTAGGCCCGTTCTCCATATTTTATCTCGAGAATGAGCCTGGCATGTCCATTCCTGTTAGGCGCCATATAACCTTTCATGTGTTGGTGCGCCTTAAACCCCCCAATTAAATTCAATTCTATCAACTTATAAATTAAATTAGTTAACGCTACTATAAATAAAACCAAATCATGTCAAAAAATGTTATTAAAAATAAAATGCTACTGTAGCTACCCAGGAAACCTGCACATAATCTTCGAA
Organism: Cyrtodaria siliqua; assembly: GCA_037043455.1. Lineage (NCBI taxonomy): Eukaryota > Metazoa > Mollusca > Bivalvia > Adapedonta > Hiatellidae > Cyrtodaria > Cyrtodaria siliqua. Next base: position 8,444 of record JAWPHD010019074.1, read on the forward strand.
AGAGGGTGTTGCAGTATATGCTTAGTGTGTATATTATGCCGACCATAAAAAATTGTTGGTTTGCTGTTTCCCTACCTACCCATGAAAAAATGCCCTACCCAAAACTTTTTATAGCAATTTTTTATAAAATATATATTTTTATATATTTTTTACTATCTTTAGTATATTTTTCTTTCATTTCTTAGCGTTTTTACTGTCTTTTGCAAAAGAAATAATATCACCTACCTACCCACTTACAAAATCCTGGGTCGGGAAACAGCAAACAAGTATATTTTTAAGGATGGCCTTATGTGTATTATGTTTATCTATGTGTTTTACGTTTATTCAGTATAAATGGTTCCGTCGGCATAGGACAGTCGACCTCAAATCGACTGTCTCTGTGTTACGGACATAAACATTTAGGACTATTTAAAACAAACTGTCGCGTTGTGTGTATATTGTTTATTACTGTAGTCTTTTCATTTCATTTGCAAACAAAACAGTTCTTTATTGTGTCTTGTATAAACTACACTTGTTTAAAATAATGTTTATGCTAATGTCATGTAATAGATAAATTTAAAATCCGTCGGAATTTTTACAACTATAATGAATCCATTCAGTTCAACATTGTTCTTGTAGTTTTATTTTCATCTCCTGAAATGAACAGAGTGAATAATTAAAATAACACACTACGACAAATCTCTTGATTACAAACTCTGACCCCAGACTGAAAAGTAGATATTTGTTTGTTTGTTTGTTTAGTGTTTTACGTCATTTTCAACACATGTAAGGTTATATATGACGGTCGATTTTTTTGTGGTGGAGGCAGACCACCCACTTTTCCTGTGTAGAACCAGTACTGTACACCTCCCGCCATCCGTAAGAACCGACACTTCCTCACTTATAAAAGTACCATTTGAAAGTCTCGATATCATATCTTATAGATTTCCATCAAATGATAATACACATATGCACATTTCCCCTTTTATGTCATTCATTAATATTACTAATACAATAATTCGATGTTTGAGTCCGACTTCTTAAGAGTTGCATATAATTAAATAAAAAAACAAGATTTCAATATTCTTCGTTATTTTACCAATTTTTTAAATATATTATTGGTGCAATACTATAAAAAGATAATAATATGTAAAAAAAAAATTGCTTTGATCTGTTCTAATAATTAACATTAATGATTGAACAATTAATGCAAGTTAAGAGAAAAACTAACGGGACGCCGTGAGTTTTAAAAAAAATCAAGATTGCTGTGTGTCCCTTTAATTAAGAGTTTAACACTATATATACACGTATAAGGGATCTATAAGTCGGAACATAACAAATACATTTTTTACCATTTCGACTGTTTTTTCAACATTTTGTCAATGAATTAGCTATGTATAGCTATACTACAATATATGTGCTTTCATAAGAACTGAGCGATTTACAAATCGGATCATTACTTAATAGAATATGCGGACACAAAGGGACGAGGTGAAATGTTCCGATTTACCCCGGGATTGGGGCAAGTTGGAACACTGACCGGGGTAAATTGAAACAAAATCCCAGAAATACACTCTAACACATGTAATTCTTTATCGAACATTTATCAAACATTTTAAAGGGACACATGGCAATCTTGAGTTTTATTAGAACATTTTAAAAATTGCTCCTCGATTAGTTATCCTGCGTCATTTTGACTTTAAAACTGCTTGCATATAATTAAATAAAAAAATAAGATTTCAATATGCTTCGTTATTTTACCAATTTTTTAAATATATTATTGGTGCAATATTCTAAAAAGATAGTAATATGTAAAAACAATTTTCTTTGAACTATTCTTATAATTAACATTAATGATTAAACAAATGCAAGTTAAGAGAAAAACTAACGGGACGCCGCGAGTTTTTAAAAAAATCAAGATTGCCGTGTGTCCCTTTAACGCCTGTCAAATGAAGCAAATGGCTGGAAAAACACATAACAAAGAATAATCTTTCTTAGACATGCTAACTTCCACATTAGTTTTAGTTTATTGCTATTCAGTGTTTACTGAACTTGATACCACTGAGATGAAAATATTTTATGTAAAATAAATACCAAAATATTTTAACTATAAACACATTGAAACTTGGAAGGCAAACACCGTATTTTTAATTAATATCATAAGGTATGTTAACTGTAAACACATAAAAAGTCCCAGTACTAGTAGGAGTTTGAAACGTAATTAAGTGAACGTCAATCGGTATTAATTAAGTACGTGTACTGAGTAAACGTCAATTTAATTCCAAACGCTAAATACGCTAGTGTTTACTTATTAAAATAAAATAGCATAGAAGACTGTAACAGTTACTATAAACGCATATAGGCAAACATTGGTATCTCAACTATTAAACTATGACTACACAACTTAGTAGGCAAACACAGGTATTTCAACTATTAAATTATAAACATTAACACAAACTACATAATTATAGTAGTAGGTGTTTTATCTAATACCAGTTGCGTCTCAAGAAAATCAACCTTGTGGCATTTCCGACTTGTTCAGGTCCAGATTATTATGCATGTCCTTGCAGTCTGACCAGGGTCTACACTGTTCGTCCGGAGCTTCTAGAAGACCTCTCTGACCCAACAATGAACTGTGTAGATCGTAATAAGACTGTGTCGAGGTGCAGGCTGACATACGTTTTTACTTATCGCAATTACCACAATATTGATATATGACAGTGATAGGGCTCATTACATAAAGTACCATCTGAATTTGTAGAAACTCTACAGTAAGGACATTTCAAAATTTGCCTCAGTGCACCGATTTTTAACAAAGCCCTATTCATTACACAACAGTGTATACATACACATATTCTATATATATTCTACATACACATATAACAAATAGAATCATCTGAATCACAGTTCAAACGTACACAAATGGGACCTGGTTGAACGCAGTTTTCTTGCATAGAATGCATTGAACCCACTTTTCTCTTGCCTTGCTATTTTAATAGAGTTCCATGCACATTAAGCAATAGCATTCATCTCACTGTCCTGTAGGTTTCTGTCCATCACGTCAGCAAGTTTTCCGTAAAACTCACCAACATTTTTCTTGTTAAAACTTGTGCTCCGTGATAAACGTGTTGCTTCAGGAATTCTGACAGATAATGAGTTATGCCTAGACATAAAACCTGAAAACCAATCAGGTCCGGCCATTTTGTCACGATGCCATGACTCAGGGATCGGTATTCCAAATGACTCTGCACATTCGTATGCCAAAGTTTTTATATCCATAGGCGTAAGTCCGAAATATATACCTGCAGAAAACTTGATATAGTTTTCAAGTGATGTTTCCTGTTCATTAGTGAAGATCTGAAGGTGTTTGGAGAAACCAATTTGTACATTTTCAATATTGCCCCCATCTACTTCCCCCATCTACTTTCTTCAGGTACCGATGCAATGTTGTTTTTGGTATACTGAACTTTTCAGCGACAGAATTCAAGCTGTTTTTGTTAATTAAAATTTCTTGTAATGCCGTTTGTACGGTGGCTTCAGGAACCGTCCCATTCGACGTCTTTCTGTTATAGTGTCTCGGCATCTTTCTGTAAAATATGACATACAAATTCAATACATGTCGTCATATGTGACTTCTCCAACAAGTGTTGTATGTTCGAACAGGTCATCGTACATGTTCTATATAATTGTGAACTGTGAGGAAATACAGACTGATCTGTGTTTACATTTGGCATAGAAGTCATAGAATCCATACATATTTACTTGACATTAGATCTTCAGTTCTATTTGCATGTAGGGAAAGCATGAACATATATTTCCCTTATGGTTTAACCATCGACCATCGCATCTTACCATCGACCATCACATCTTACCATCGCATCTTACCATCGACCATCGCATATTACCATCGCATATTACCATCGACCATCGCAACTTACCATCGACCATCGCATCTTACCATCGCATCTTACCATCGACCATCGACCTAGGACCATCGATTATCGCATCTTACCATCGCATCTTACCATCGACCATCGCATCTTACCATCGAGCATCGACCTAGGTCGATTGGCGATGGTAAGATGCGATGGTAACATGGCCCTAACAGGACACCGTAGTTTTGGTTTAAACATATTTTATTTCTCATTATTATTACAGCATGGAATCTGTATGAAAGTAAAATACTTATGATGTTCTTCTCCTTTGTATGGAATTAATTGTACACAGTTGATGGCATAATAAACAGTAGTTAGTCGATACGTTTACAATATACAAGCTTGAAGTATGAAAAAAGCAAAAGCTACGTTAACGAACTGATACTAGAATGATTCTTAGCAAACATGATAATATGAAGTAGCACTTAAATATAATAAAAAATGAAATAAACAGAACAAACAAAAGGAACAAAATTAATAAAGCAGAACTTGAGAATTCATTATTCAAATAGGCAAAATGAATGAAATATAAAAAAAAATATATTTGAAAATTATAAATCTTAAGTGAAGAATATAAATGTAAATGGGGAGTTTGGGGACGACACAAGGGAGTAGGGATTTTCTAGGTTACGCCACCGAACTTGGACAAGTTCAAAACCAGTTGCATCATACTAGAAACATCAGTTATCTAGCCTTTGATTTTTTTAAAAATTGTTTTCCTGTAGGCCTTAGACTATTCAAGCCGGTAGAGTGATACAGGCAGGCCCTCTTGTGCATCTTGTTCCCGGAAGACTACTTAATACACGCCACTCTGTAAATGACATAATTTTAGACATGGAGGTCATCTTGAGTGACAGCTTGGCCATACAACACAATCCTGTTTATCCATCAGCAATTTCATAAAATAACATTCTAGTCTAGATTTGAAACAGTTTAATGACAATTGATCACAATAATATATATTTGTAATGGTCGCCCAAGATCGCCAATTTGGCTAAAACTATGTCAAATTTATTGAAATTTTAAATGCCCAGCAATCGTGCAAATATTCATACAGTCTTAAAGTTTCCTATCAAACCTTGCATTCTCAGTACTTTCAGTACTTTGATTTAAGTTGTCGATCATTTTCTAAGTTGTTATGTGCATTTCGTAAATAGTTACGTGCATTTTCTAAGTTGTTATGTGCATTTTGTAAGTTGTGCATTTTCTAAGTTGTTATGTGCATTTTCGTAAGTTGTCATTTGCATTTCGTAAGTAGTTATGTGCATTTTTTAAGTTGTTATGTGCATTTCCTAAGTTGTTATGTGCATTTTTTAAGTTGTCTTGTGCATATTCTAAGTTGTATTGTGCATTTTCTAAGTTGTTATGTGGTTTTTAAAACGTGTCTTGTGCATTTTCTAAGTTGTTATGTGCATTTCGTAAGTTGTTATGTGCATTTTTTAAGTTGTTATGTGCATTTCGTAAGTTGTGCAAACTAGAAGTCGTTGTGTGCATTTTCTAAGTTGTTATGTACACAAAGCGTACTGCACAAAATGCAAAAGGCCAAGAGAAGGCAGCCGAGGCTTTCCATACATACACGTAACGTCGTAGATTGGCTGTCGTCCAGTGGTTATTTTTTTTTTTAAATATTTTGCAATTAGAATCAAAATAAAATCTTAAAATCCCAATCATTTCTGAATAGCTCTCAACCACTGATGTTTGAAGCCAGTAATTCAAAGGGGAGTTAATGAAGACTATTTTATTTGATGATAGCTCGAGTTGTCTCAAATAGTATAAACATTAACAAACATAAGTAGTAACGTCGTTACACTCATATACAAGGTGAGCAGTTACCAGAATGTATACCCTGTCTTGCACCGTTGACGGTCAGACATATCCTGTTAGATTGTGTAGACTTTGATCCTATGCGACAAAGATACTACCAAGTTAATAGTATGAAAGAGTTATTTGATAAAAGTCGATTTCAGTCTTATTTTAGACTTCTTAAAAGAAATCAGATTGAATAATTCATTGTAATATTTTTTATAGTAACATTTACGTGTTTACACGCCCGTTGACGGAAATTTGTTGATATACATTTACATTATCCGATAAATATACAGCCAGCCAGAAGAAGTATCAAAATCATATAAAAAAAGGCTGGAACGGTCAGAGAACAGCCAAAAGAAATATCAAAATCATAAAATTTCTTTTGGCTGTTTTAACATCATGTTTCAAGATTGTTGCAGATGGTGATGATCAACACAGAGTAGATTAGATTGAAATTTGTAGAAGTTTATGAGATATATTTTTCGTCTATGTTCTAAGGTAGGCCATCTGAGTTCTTTTAGCATTTAAGTGACACTACTTTGGTAATTATAGTCAATGAAAACAAATCTGGCAGTTTGTTTTAAATCTTGTATTGTCGCAACCTTAACGGTTTGTTCTCTTGTTGCTCTAGCTTCAGCCAGGTCATTGAGTACTTACTTGTTTTGTGACTTCATAGGCTTTTTTTATATTCATATATACATATACAAACTCCCAGCGGCATTGTCTTGCCATTGACCGTTCCAACAATTATTGTTTGTTTCTGTGCGTGTTTTTGGTTAACTGTGGTCCTTGAATTCAGTTTTCATCCCATCTCTACCACAAACAAAAATCGACCGTCATATATGACCTAACATGCGTTTAAAACCATTCAATCAATCTTTTTTCACATTGGGTTGTATAACCTTCATTGCAATGTTTATATGTTATTCGGTTTGACTATGTCCTTTTTGCTAATTCATTGAACAGGTGTTGAGTATGGCTTCTTTATAGCAGCAAGTGTGAGCAGCACAGTAATTAACATGTCGCCAGTTGTCAATCATTTATCCATTTCAACCAATCAAACCAGAACGATACCTCCGACAGACAACAGCATGTGTATAAAGCACGTGCAACTATGTTATATAAACTATTGTCAATATACTATTATTTCTTTTAATGCGGGAGGACTAACGCATACCAAACATGCTGAAATTAAACTCTTTTTAGATCTTAATCCCGAAGTAGACATCCTATGTATACAGGAAACTAAATTTAATAAAAATAACATTAAATCTATTCCAGGATTCAGACATGAATTTAAATTCTTTAAGAAAGATAATAGCTGTGGGGGGCTGGCAGTATATTTTAAGAATTACATTAATTATGAAGTCATCGATATTGACAACCCCACTGATATTGATAATGAAACCACAATTGAAGTCCAATTGTTTAAAATATTTTATAAAGACTTTTCCTTTATTTTATCTAATCTTTATTCCAGAAATTGTAATAGGAAATCACTTAATCATATCACTAATAAAATAAGTGAATATAAATTAAAAAATGTGATTATTACTGGAGATTTCAACGCCCATCACCAGGCCTGGGGGGTCTGATAACTCAAATAATAAAGGCAAAGAAATTTTAACTTGGGTAGATGAAAATAATTTATTTTTATTAAATGATGGCTCACCAACACGCTTAGATAAAGGGACGGGAAACCTTACTCACATAGACTTATCCTTCTGCACAAACTCGCTATCTTTAATTTCCCATTGGTCCGTTTTAAATGACAACTGGGGATCTGATCATTTCCCCATATTTCTATCAGTCCAATTGTCTTCGGAGAAGATCTCCCACGAGCATTACAATCAGGATAGGTTTAATTATAATAAAGCAGATTGGGACCTCTTTGATATTTTATGTCAAAAACTTAAACCTGATGATTTAATTATAGAAGATATAGATATTTTTAATAATAACATCACGGACGCTATCCTTAATATAGTCAACCAAAGCGTACCTATATACAATAATATGCCTAAAAAGAAAAACGTCCCATGGTGGAATTCTGAATGCAAAGAAGCCGTTATAAAACGCAAATACATGCTCAACAAACTTAAAAAAGATCCATCCGAAGTGAACCTACAAAATTTTAAGCAAGCAGAATATGATTCAAAGAAAATTATTACAAAAGCAAAAAAAAGCAACTGGGATGAATTCATAACGTCATGTTCTTTAAAACAAACAAATACAAAACATTTTTGGAATAAAATAAATAGAATAAGAGGAAAATCCTTCTCATCCATTCCACTATTAAAAACCAACCTGCAATATGCAACTACGAACAAAGATAAAGCGGATCTCTTAGCTAAACATTTTTCACAAGTTTCGAGCAAAAACAGCCTCAGCAAAAATACCAATGATTATCAACATAATTTCGAAAACAATTTTAATACAAAACTAACTGATATAGATGAAGATGATGACAATAACTATTTACTTAATACCCCCCTTTTCTCTCTTCGAATTAAAAGATGCAATAAATAGCAGAAAAGATTCCGCTGTGGGACCGGACAAAATATCATATATTTTATTTAAGAACATGCCCGACTCCAACCTCAATATTTGGCTATCCCTTTATAATAATATTTGGTCCTCCAAAAAATACCCTGCTTCCTGGAGACTTGCCTGCGTTATTCCCATTTTAAAACCGAATAAAGACCCTAACGACCCTAAATCCTACCGTCCCATTAGCCTCACCTCTCACCCTAGTAAGCCTATGGAATTCATGGTTAAAGTCCGCCTAGAACACTTTTTAGAATCAAATAACTTTGATAAATTTCAATCAGGTTTCAGAAAGGGACGTAGTACCCAAGATCAACTAGCAAGACTTCAACATGATATTATTTTTGCCAAAAACATTGGCCATTTAGTCTTAGCCATTTTTCTTGATTTACAGGCAGCATTTGATCTTGCCTGGAATATAGGAATCCTTTCTAAATTATTTGACCTCGGTATTAGAGGTAATTGTTTTTCTTCATCAAGGCATTTCTTCAGGACAGGAAAATTACTGTAAAAGTTGGTGACTCCCTTTCGGATGAGGAGACTCTCGAGAGGGGCACCCCTCAAGGGATTGGGCTAATAAATGGGGTTTTAAACTTTCTCCTAATAAAATAGTAGGTATGATTTTTGGTAACTCTTCCAGGGTTTCTTAGGAGATACCAAAATTATATTCAATAAAAGTGTTACATTTTTAGGTCTCATCTGGGACCGTCGATTAACTTTTAATACACATATATATAATCTTATAGCCAAATGTGAAAAAGATCTAAATTTGTTACGTATGCTACAAGGAACAGATTTTGGCTCGGATAGAAGATCACTAATTATTTTATATAAAACCCTGATAAGATCTAAAATTGACTATGGATCCCACGTTTATTCATGTGCTGCACCGTCACTTCTTCAACAATTAGATATAATCCAAAATAAGGCATTAAGGATTCTTATAGCCAAATGTGAAAAAGATCTAAATTTGTTACGTATGCTACAAGGAACAGATTTTGGCTCGGATAGAAGATCACTAATTATTTTATATAAAACCCTGATAAGATCTAAAATTGACTATGGATCCCACGTTTATTCATGTGCTGCACCGTCACTTCTTCAACAATTAGATATAATCCAAAATAAGGCATTAAGGATAGCACTGGGAGCGCTGAATTCAACACCTAAACATTTACTAGAACATGAGTCTGGAATTCTCCCACTACATTTACATAGAGAGGAGCAGATGCTGCTTTTCTGGGCCAGGACACGAACGAGAAAATTATTTAATCCTGTTAATGAGATCTTTAAAACAACACACTGCAATTTTTTTTTTCGCAATAAACCAAAACCGTTTGGCACAACAATACTTAATTTAACGCAGGATTATAAAATAGACAATATAAATATAGCGGACTTTAATCCTAGAGATATTCCACCTTGGACTCTAGCCCTACCAAAAGTTGATATCTCCATTACAAACATTATTAAAAAACAAGACAACCCTTTACTTATTAAACAAGTTTTTAATGAATATATTGACAATAAATATAGTTCCTATATAAACATTTACACTGACGGATCTAAGGATCCTGTCACAGAGCGTGTGGCATCTGCCTTCGTTATCCCCTAGAAAAATATTATTAAAATAAATAGAATTTCTGATGGACTCTCTATTTTTACTGCAGAGCTGATCGCAATAATCAAGTCCCTGAAATGGATCATCCAAAATAAACCTCCCAAATCAGTTATCTTCTCGGATTCCCTCTCTAGCCTTACTTCAATTAAAGATAGGACAAGTAAGTCTAGACCAGACCTTATTTCTAACATTTTAATTCTACTCAATGAATGTAATATCCTAAATCTCATAGTTAACTTGGAATGGTGTCCAGCCCACGTAAATATCGCAGGCAATGAAAAGGCCGACCTTGCCTGCAAGGCAGGGCTGGATCACCCTGCTATCGATAAGGATATTCCCTTCGGACCTTCAGAAGTTTATTCTGGCATTCGTAAAAAAATAAAGGAAAAATTAAACACTTATTTAACCAATCAAGCCAATAAATTTAATACGTTTACCAGACTTAGTTGTAATTTCAGAAATCATGCCTTATTCTCTGATAATAAAATCCTTAATAAAGCCATAACACGACTCAGAATGGGATACAACTTATTACCATCGAGTTTAGGAAGTCATATCATTAAAGATCTTGATAAAAATTGTACTTCCTGTTGTGTCCCATACACCACTGAACATTTGTTACTTGAATGCAGTCAGCTCGATATAAAAAGGGAAGAGTTAAAGTTAAAATTACAACAAAGCGCTATACCTTTTAATCTAAATAATATACTCGACCCACAGAAAAAATATAGGCAATTGACTTTCAGCGCCCTTAGTGATTATGTTTAGGCCACCCATTTCGAAAAAAAAATCTAACCTATTTACGCATTTATGACTATATTGTCCATACTTTCATATATATGCACGTTGTAATGGCAATATCCTGTGTATAATCATCATCAGAAAAAGACAGTTATTCTGCTTGTGATTAAATATATACCACCCAACCCCCCTAATAATGTAAGTGGCCGAATTACAATTGAACACTTGATACAGATAGGATATGGGACTGATCCGGTGGACGCGTTGGGGCGATTTTTGAGTCTGATGACAACGCAGGCACAACGGTCCAGGACCAATCACATACTCTTATATATATAATGCGCCACGACTAAGTGAGTGTGGGGACTGCCCTACCTCACGGCGCCAAGGAAGTGATTATTATACATGTTTAGCTGACCATTGATAGGATTTAACTGACATGGTACCTATCCTAATAGTAATATAAGAGCATAAACCTTTAGATTTAGACTAAAACTATAATGTTGAACGGCCCAGTGGATTAGCTTGTATGTTTTGCCTGCTGGGCTCGAAATCACTGATGGTTTGATTTAAATTCGTTCGTTCAGTATAATTGTACCAAATTGTAAACCCTTTCTATTAGTAACAACATAATATATAAACTTCGTATGAATAACATAGTCTACTTAAATTTAGGTCATACTCAGTGCTGACTGCCACCTGGTTAGACGGTCGTTGTACTGGCTCTGTGGGTGGTAGTCAACACAGAGACGTACGTTATTCTTCATATGATTATTATAAACTACTTAATTAATACAGTTATGATATGGGACTGATCCGGTGGACGCGTTGGGGCGATTTTTGAGTCAGATGACAACGCAGGCACAACGGTCCAGGACCAATCACATACTTTTATATATATAATGTCTAGTTGACCTTTGATAGGAATTACCTGACATGTTTTTACAGACAGAATCTACTTATGTTCATATATAATAACCTTCAGTATTAAGATACATTACTCAATTTGTGATTTATCCCTTGTATGTACAAATTATGTTTCGCTCCAATATCTCACATAATGTCTATGTATTCCCTTGACCGTTGCCCTCCCCAGTGTGACCTCCTCGTGTTTTTTTGTGGACGAGCAACCCTCCTCAGACCAAGGTCTCTCTCATAGAGAGAGGACTTGAATGCTGAGGAGTAGTGCCCGACAAACTGCATTGGGTATTTTTATTATGTTTTATAATTTTAATAAATATGATATATTTTATTGAGAAACATTAATTATACAACGGGAGCAACGATCAGACATAACATGGACAATGTATATATGTAAATAACACACCGAATATTTTTAAACTTCTAGAGATGTGTGATATATTTTATTATAATAGCTCGCTCGCCACAATTCCGACTTTGGTTCATTATACATAGCGGACATCAAAATTCATTGTTTGGTGACAATTATTGACAGCAATTTAATAAGTAATATACCTGCAAAGCTCATTGGTGTCCCTGGCCTAATATAATAGAAACAACTATAGTAAATATACATACAGTAATCCGCCATAGACAATACTTACGTCTGCTTAGCTCTTGCCGCCTAGTAACGAATACGAATGAATAAATAAATCCCCTATGTATAAAATAATTATGAAATATAGAATGTATAATCAACATATGAAAAGCACGCCAAAATGCCTAGTGCAACAAGGCGTGCCAAAACAAAAACTTAAGATAGACTATTTTCAAATCTATAACGTTAACAAGATAATGAGAAAAAAACAACAACAGCAGTTGCAATTTATGAAAGGGGTATTATTGCAACACGTTGAGTTTAATATATTTTAATGTAATGTTCTTTATAAAATATATTACTTATTAACTTCATATGCACCGTGATATGTAGAATAAGAACTGTCTGCTGCTTGCAAATAAATGCGCACATATTGCATTGTATTTATGCCAAGATATAAAACAAAGGTACACAGTCCAATTTCAAATAAAATGACCGAAATAATACGTATAACATTAACAAAACATAAGAGAGAGAGAGAGAGAGAGAGAGAGAGAGAGAGAGAGAGAGAAATGACTTACCTCACAATAAATACAATCCGATTTGCAATTTCCATTACACACAGAACACGCTTACTTTTTCGACATTTTAAAAATGAACGAATAGACAGAACATGCATTTGGTCTTTTCTTATATACCTTTTTTAACATAATTGATTTTACTCCTGAACGATTTCTTTTCTTATTCTTTTTTACAAAGTTTGATGTTATAGTTACAGTTTGCTGTCGCTAATTATTAATTATATCTATAACATTATCATATATTACATTTGGTATAACCAGGGAGTACTCCCTGGTATAACTGATGTTCTTTAATCTCTGTGTTTTACCGCCCAAGTATGAATGTTCTTGTAATGTTTGCTTCCGACTAAACTAGGACCTACACCTCTTTCATCTTAATTTTCATAAAGTGTATTTAATAAAGAATATTGATATAGTAATATCATGTTTAATTAATGAAACAAATAATAAGTATAACTTAATTAAGCCCAAAATATACTCAACACATTCCTTTTCGCTCACGGGAATTCCTTTTCGCTTCTTTTCGCTTAAACATTCCTTTTCGCCGTTTATACCAACCGGTTGATAATGGACGATTCCGTGTGTAAGTGAACAATAAGTCGAGAATTTTACCCGACAGCTGCCTGGTTTGTGTTATTTAGATAAATTACTCGGTTGATCATATTATTTATACTTTCATCTATAAATTATATATAAAATTATAAGTTTCAGCCATTTTAGTTAAAACTCTCGAGGGACTATTTAAATTGACACCCCTCGTATAACATTTTGGACTCAACCAAAACTATTGGAAGTTTAAACACATTCCTCAAACACGAATGATCGGTGAAAGTAAATAAACTGATTGACAACCATGAAAACATGTGAACATCCATTGATAGTAATACTGACAGTGTAGTGGTCCTACGAGAGACAGGTTTACAGCGTTTAAATAAATATAGTTCTTGTAATAAGTCTGTGAAATGAAGTATTTTCATTGATTGAATTGGACCTATGGAGATTTAATTTGGATTGTGCTATTTACTGTCAAGTGTGAAGTGTCAACTCCCTATAATCCAAGTAATTACAAAATAAAAAAAAATGGGTTCAGGAGGGAGTAAAGGGAAGAGTTCAAAAACTGGAACCAAACCTGACAATAATTCAAAATCAACCCGTGCTCTTAAAATATCAGAAGCAAAGCAACCAATTAAAAATGAAAAAGTGACTACTCTAAATTTAAAATCTGTTTCAAATGATGACTCTCGGCGAAATAACGTGAATGGATCTAGTAATCAAAATAATAATTCCAAAAAATTGTCAGAAACTACGAACAATTCTTCCAAAAGTGGACATATAAGCAATAACGCACCAAAGAAAGATTTAGGAAAGTTTGAAAGCGACTCGGAATCAGAAGGAGAGGACATAGCGGAGGTTTTAGCGGCGACTAAAAGAGCACAGAACAATAGGGTCCAAGAGCAGAATAATTATAATACCAACAAGCAGCAGACGTCTTATCCAGAGACGTACGCCCAGCGACTACAGCGTGAGCAGTATAAACAACAGCCTCCTGGTCTTATAAGACAAAAAACTATTTATAGAAATCCCGAGGAGTGGGAGGTAGATGAGGTTGGTATAATATATATGTAAATTAATGGTGTTATTTTTTTGGTCTGATCTAGCACAGGCATTCAATAATAGATAATAGAAAGAGGGATAGAGAGAAGAATAGAATAGTGTCCTAGTATACAGGGGCGTTGCTTGGCTGAATAAGATGTGTAGGCCGAGTTCTAGGGGTGTCCGGGGGCATGCTCCCCTGAATTTGTTTTTTCATCTAGACTGTCGGAGGTGCGTTTTGGCGTATATTTCGTACCGGTGAATATGTCTATAAGAGCATCAGTATCCTTACTTTTTACCGTAAATTATATATCTTATTACTAAAAAGAAGCTGTCCCCCTTACCCCACTAGGCCTCCGATTTTTATTGCATTTTTGGCATTTTTATTTTTTCGATTTCTCAGAAAAAAATGTAGGCCACGGCCTATAGGAAGCTAGGCCCTGGTATATATGTATATATAGTACAAGGCTAGAATCTCATTACACTACATTATACATTTACATTATTCTTCACACATCTGCAAAATTGGTTTACCTAAATATGCCCTACCGATTTGGAAATATTTCATCATTAATTGCAATTATTTTATGAGAGTCTGCACAGACTGACGGATGTTTACTAATCGGTTGGCTACTGATTGGCTAAGCCTAATTGCCCGATATGATATTTGGCAATCGGACAACACTTTTCAGTAAAAATTTTAACCGTATTTTTGACCGATTTTAAACATCCTGTACATTTTTATTTCTCCCAAAGTTTGTAAAAAATAAAATCATTGTTAAATTCAATATTTGATTGATTTTAAACCTAATTTAAAGCGTACATTTTAATAAAACATATTTTCTTAAAAAAACATTCCCCTAAATAGCGAAAATCACACTATTTTTTACCCAATTTTGACAATCTCATGCCTCTTTTTTTCCAAAGTCAGCAGGCTAAGGTCTTTTTCCAATTTTCTCGAAAAAGCCCTGGTCAACACAATTTCATATTCCTGTAAATTTAGGAATGGTATATTTTATGTAAAACCACTCCCACCTCACTATCCCTAGGGAAGGTATGAAATTGTAATACCCATTTGAACATACATGTAGAATACATAATTATATGGGCCATTCTCTGGGAACTTGGATTCTCTCGTTTTTTCTTGTCCCAGTGGATTTATTTATTTGCTTTTGCAAGTTTGAAAAAGATTTTCGCCCATGGGATTAGGGTTTATAACAATCTAAATATATATATTGAAAATATTTTGTTATTCCTTAATTTTTAACTATAATTAGCATTATTATAAAAAAAGAACTACCGTCACGAAATAGGACAAATTGTGACGGTAACATTTTTAAATACGTGTTTTACGGCAAGTACATATATCATATATGTTTTTGAAATTGATTTAGTAAGAAAAGTGTATTGTTTTCCTTCTAAAATGAAAGTTTTATGTATAAAACCTTAACAATACCTCCTTTTTTAAAAAAAAAAAAATACCATTTTACCGTCACGCTCATGAAGAAAAATGTCCCAATTAAGGGTCATTAAAAGTTGAAATGTGTAACTAAACACATACACACATCCAAATACATTTTTCAGGTTAATTGTCTTTGTAAAGGTATGAATTATATACTGTATGCAATGTTCTAACAAAATACGCAACTGAAAATGAAATATAAGAATATAAACAAACAAAAAAAATGTCCCACGGAAAAAAGTTCTCTACCGTCACGATGTTTGGTTAAGCCGTATTCAAAACTGCAACCAGTCTTGAAGAAGATTCTGGCATCACTGATGACGTCATGCTGTCAGAACGTCATATCCTTTTTATTTCGAGAAGAATTTCCAATGGCGGCAGAAAATTGGTAGATAATGTTTTCATTCCTAAAACCATACCTTTTTGGTTGTCTTTACCGTATGGTGTATAACAGAAATAGAAACACATTTCTTAAAACTCCAACTGTTCCAGTATGTATTTAAAGTATATGTAAACAGAATATTCTTGATCAAATTTGCATTGAAGGTCGAACAACATCAGTTACAGTATCACGTGTTATCTAAAAAAAGTCTCCACCGCCACAGTCTTCACCACCACAGAATGTGTGTGACGGTAAAGACGATGCTGTGACGGTGAAGACTAAACCGTTTTCTTAGCTTAGATTGAGACTGGATCGGTTCCATGTTAAATTTATAATTATGATTTTCATGAAGATCCACCTGAGTTAGCCAGAGAAAATGAACTATTGAAAGAGTATATCAGAATAAATGAGATTCATCTCGATATATTGAACTATACGGAGCCCCACAGGTGACATGCATAAACAATAATTTAAAGCGTTCGCACGCTCTACTACAGCGTGTGCACGCTCTAGTACAGCGAACGCAATATAGTAGAGTGTGCAAACGCTCTAGATACAGCGTGTGAACGCTGAGCGTGTGAACGCTGTGTGAACACTGTAGTAGAGCGTTCGCGCACTGTAGTAGAGCGTTCGCACGCTGTAGCTAGAGTGTTCGCACGCTGTAGTAGAGGTTCGCACACTGTAGCAGAGCGTGCGACAGAAAGATAGTGACATAATTACAAAGATCATGGTATTAAAGAAACTAACCCGCCAATAACGGAAAAAGTACACTTTTCAAAACTATCCAGTTGTTCAGGTCACATATTGATAAATATGAAATTATAGATCATTCAAGGGTTCTTAAAATACTCGTGATTACATATGAGTAAAATGAATTATGAGTACTCTTAATTCGACGCTCCTGTTTTGGGGTTTATTCTGTCTGGTTAACTATTATAACAACTATATTAGTAAATTGATAATTAGTATGCCCCCTGCCGTTGATTGCTGGGCGTGAGATCTATACAAAGGGTGACCTGTGTTTAAATCACTTTTTCGGTGGTGGCGGCGAAGGCGACGCGTTAGCCCTTGAGTTCAGTTTAAAGTGTTTTGAAGGTATCCGTCTCAAATACAAGACAAGATAGTACAGATGAACGCATTGACAGACGGACGGACTGACTGACAGTGTGACTACTATATGCCCCCTTCCCTTCGGGGGGTGTGGGGGGAGGGGGGTGCATAACAAGAAAAAAAGTATGCCTCCTGTGAGATTTGAACCCATGACCCCTGGGGTTTCCAGTGTAAAATACCCAATATTTAAAAGATTTACATAATCTGGAATTCGGAATTCAGAATTCGGAATTCAGAATTCGGCACTCAGAATTAGGAATTAGGAATTATGAAGTGAAATAAAAGTTAGTCAAATTGAGTGTATCTTGCATTTGAACACAACGCCACTATCAGTTTACGGCTACTAGAGCGTGCGAACGCCAAAAGAAAAGAAAGAGGCGATTTCTTTTCACAATGAAATGTTAATTATTTGTGGACAGGGACTTTAAACTAGATATGAAATGTTACCATGTTTTTAAAGTTAATAATGTTCATATTTACCTTGTTATGCGAACATGATTAATATTGTTCATATCTTGATACCAGTTGGATTATGTCTGTAAGCAATGATGTCATTAATCTATCTTTTGTTACATGTCACAGTTTCCCTACGCATATGTGAACGAAATGCACTATTGTATTTTTAAAGGTAGTCATTCCATGGAAGTATATCTGCAGTAGATGTTTTTTTTTCAAGAAATACAGACTTTTTAAATTTCTACAGTTTGATTTGAACTTGGTAAAATGGTGAATACTTTTCTGTTGTTGTTCATTCTGTTTAATTGTTTGTACTTCTATTCAAAATAGAAATAAAGATGCTCTGCAGCTTAAACTTTGTTTATTTTCTTCCTAAAAAGTTCATATATACAATATATTTCACACATTTTGTCTTTACCGTCACATGAAGGTCTTTGCCGTTACGAATTGTCTCTTCCGCAACAATGCACTGATTTGGTATTTTTTCACAAAATGAATAAAAATTTCTGTGAAATAGTTTATCCACACAAAAGGAGCACATTATATCTTTATTCGAATGTAAACATAACTTTCGTAGATGAAAAAATTAATATAAGCTAGGACAAACAATATAACAAAAAAGCGCCAATAAAATGTAGCTACGCATTTTGTAAAAGTAAAAATTAAACATTCATTAAAATTAGGGAAATAAAACGTGATAAGGAATAAGAATGGTATCCTATTTACCATATGATCAACGTTTTCATATTAAAAACAAGAAAACATCAGTTTTTGAAGAAGAAAAATACTGTGACGGTACAGACAAAAGCTAATGGTCATGAAAGGTCAAGGTCATTTTTGCAAAGGTCAAGCACATTACTGTGTGCAAATAGTGAAATATCATGAAATCAAATATTAACTAATGAAATTCCAAAACATTGAATTAGTACAATAAAGTTAATTAAAAGTTAAATAATGCATCTTTCAATTTTGGTTGTCAGAGAATGGCCCATATCCTAATCAAATAAAAAGTTTCAAGTTTGAAATTGTACCCATTAAAAAAGAGAAGCAGGATAAAACAGCCATCAGAATAGACGAAGTTCTACATTTTGACCTCTCACCATCACCCAAGATGACACTCGGGCATTCAATCTGATAATCAACAGGACCCAATTAGGAAAAAAAAGAAGATTTTTGACCCCATCTACCCCAGCAAGCCGAGCCCCATGGGCATGACCACGGACACATGTTACATGTGTATTGACCCTTGAGGCAACGATAATACATACACAATTTCACACTCCTTATTTACAGGTAACGCATTTAGTTATAAACTAATCTTCCCTGAGGCCCTATGTTATATACAAATGACAACAAATCAAATACAGCAGTAGCTGATCAATAAAGGCTAATTCTAACATGACCTGCGCAGTCATTCATATACACAAAGAAGAGAAACAATGGTATGTTATTCTACGATAAAATACGGCTGCTCCATTAATTCCCCGCGTATATTTAATCCGTTGGAAGCGCCACGTTACATGACGTCACTTGGTAAATATACGTCATGATGTCAAACTCAACAGTAATTTTAATGAAATGTTAGTTACAACAAATTTGCCATGCTGCCAAACTTACAGCGCAATCTATATGACGTAAGTAATGACTTAATTGTTTGTCACGTGACTACTAGTGTATTCCGCGCAGAACTTCTCAATGAACTTTGCCCAATGGAACAGCCTGTAAACATAGCAGCCAGATTACTTGACCGCCGAGTTAATATATAGTGCCCCCACAATAGCGTAAACAATGGGGTTATTGTTGTGTTAATGCACTCGTGATTTAATTTCTACGCATCCAAACTCCTAACTGTATTTTATTCACCGATAAAATACAGGTACGTATTTATTATTTCTTAAATATTAAATGTTTGCATTCAAACTAAACCATCAAACGTTGCGTACACTTTAACACACGGTCATACACTCGTTTACCCTAAATTTGTACAAAAGAAACTCTAAGATGAATAAATTAAATATGAAGCTATGGAAAACGAAAAGATGCAAGCATTAATAACAACAAAAATAAAATAAAATTGGAATAACACATACATAAATACATATGGAACAAATAGCGAAACTTGCTATTTAAATCGCAATCCGCTTTACTTAAAAATGGTGTATTAAAATTATAAGTATTTGATTCGAACATTACGTTTCTTTCTTCCATTTTATGAAATGCATCAATAGTATTCAGATATTTTAACTTGTCTGGTTGTTCCATAGGTCCTGACAGCGATTTATTTCACCCTTTTGAGAATGGTACCGTTACCCATTCAGTTGGGAAAAGTCCCGGTGTTTTTCCTTATTTTGGGAATTATTCACTATCAAACAAAAGAAATATTGTAATTGTATGCTTAAATACATTGCAAACACATTACCATATATACACTCTCTTGAAGTATTTCATTTCCCTCACCTAAAAAAATATAGTTCCCCACTTCTTCTCTTTAAATAAAGTTTCACTCAAAATATAAAAAAACACTTTTTTTTTATTTGGAATTGTTCACTCCAGTTGGGAAAAACACAACTTTTTGCCATTGGAAATAGTACCGTTTTTTGGTATCACTTACATAAGGGGAAAAACGCTATGCAACACTTTGTTTATAAATTTCTTTGTTTGGCCTTATATGTTAATTTTAATGTTGATCTTAACACTGGCACATTATCATATATATTTTTGACCATTTGTATAATAACACTTGGAGTTTTTCACCTATTGAGTATATATCTTGAGCAGCATTTCATTGTAACTAATGCCAGGATGTGGAAGTTCTGAATTTAAATATGCAATAACAATTTGCTTTGTATTATTCACGTAAATAGCATGAATAATAATGCAAGTTTAATATGTAAGTTTAATATTCACTTTGGGGGAATGGGGCCAGGGCCCTCAGGAAGGGGAATTTTGCGTTGTTTTCATATCAAAGGGGAATTTCTAAGAAACACAAATTAGTGTGTGTTTTTTTAATTATTTAAGTGATACCAAGAATTTACCATTCCAAATTGCAAATTGTATGCTGTTTTCCTGTTTTGGAGTTAAACAATTTCTAATTTTTTATTTTTTTTTAAGGCGGAATTTTTCATAGGAAAACGGGGAAAAATAAATGCATTTAGGGGAGGGGAATGGGGCCGAATTTTGGCCCCAAATACGGTCAAACGACGGCCCTGACAACTGACAAGTTTTAATTAGTTATTAAAAACCAAGATTGTTTTGTTAAAGAAACTAACCTGCCAAATAACGACAAAGTTACGCTACAAAACCATTTGAGGCAAAACTCTTTTCAGGTGTTCAGTTCATATAACAATGCATATGAGCCTATTAAAAAATACAGGTTTATTCATGGGTTCTTAAAATACCCGTTATTTAATATGCGTAAAATCAGTAATGAGTTTGTAATTCTTAATTCAATGGTGCAGTCAGTTTTGGAGTTTTGCTTGACTGGTTAAAGCTGTTTATAGTGTGTCTATAGAGTTTGGATTCTTAATATATATATATATATATATATATATATATATATATATATATATATATATACCTCGTTGTCAGTTTATATTATCATTGTCAGTAGGCTTAGAAACGGTGTACATATGCTGTAATATTTGGCTTTTTTGGCCGGATAGTATTATAGCTACTTTAACAATTATGTGCTTGCGATTTTGTCAGTACTTACATGTACATTTATTTGCTAGTTGCTTACTCAGTAGTGTTTTAATATAAATTGGTACCACATGTTGTATTGTTTGTTTATTTCCTAATAGAAAACCCCGCAGACAACCAGTTATTACATGTATTAAGGGTAATGAACTTTTTGAACATACTTTAATCAATTTCACCGAATGAAAATAATTCAGCAATTAATAATCTCTAATCCTATTATATATATGCTAAAAGTACAATTACAGATATATGTAATTTTGTAAACTTTTGAAAATTGCAATATATTTAAACCAATTTAATCAGTTTGATACTGTAATGTAAAATAAACTGGAACACTATGTCATTGAAGAAGCATAAAAAAGACCGAGAAAAAATATGACATTGTTTGGGGTTCTGTATAAGACCAGTGACTCGCTAATGAGGCATACGAAGGTGTGTGGGGCGTGGGGGGCATTGAAGCAGCTTACAAAAGATTCGAGAAAAAATAGGTCCTGTAAGACCAGTTACACGATTGAGGCATAAGATGGTGGGTAGAGGAACCTGTTTTCTTTTCCTTCTCCACCTCCCCACCCCCACCACTGGGCTTACATAATACACTTGGACCAACATCCTTATAAGCTTGCAATTAATTCCTATAAAGGGAATTATGCCTACCAGTTCTTCTGTCAAGGAGATATGAAAAAGCGATGCAAAAATTAGTGGCACCAATTTGTATTAAAATTAATTATTTCATTACCAGTATATATTTAGAAGTAACATCTAACCTTTCTGTTGTGCTTTCTGATGCAGATTTTAGATTTAAACAAGGTAAGAGTAGTGAATAGTAGCACTAATATACCTCCCCTCTTACCCCCACCCATTGTTGTTTTATCTATGTATGTTTTCCCTAACTAGCAGCTACAGAAACGGAATTTCCGCTATATATTGTATGTACAAGTATGCCTGCTGTTAATCGAAATGGTACATGGCTACGTAAGATCTTTCCTTTTGGATAAAAGACTTATAACAACATGTAACACAGTGCAAAGTTTCATTATTAGACCGATGTAGTACGCGTTTGGGGCAAACTTAGGATGCAAAGATAGTGCAAACTCTTTACGTTAAAACAGTACTCGAACTGGCTCAATTTTCAAAGAAGAACTCTCAACATTTATGAATTTCTTTCTCTATCGAACATGCAACTTTTATTTTTACGAAACATCTTGGGATTTCCTTGGAATATATATGGAATTAATTAAGCAGTAAATACAATTATTATAGCGGAAAATTCTCGGTGTCGCGTTTCTTTTTTCCTTTCAGGTATATATATATTTTTAAGAAATAAAACATGCATAGATGCAAGAACTTAAGCTAAATTTCCAAAAACTTAGGGGTTCCACGGTTGTTTTTTGTTTAGATGAGTGTTTTACATCATTTTTAGCACGTTTTCTAGGCCATAATTATATTTTGGTCGATTTATTTCTTATATTTTTCTTATTTTTTTTTGAAAAAACAACAACAACAGGTTTGTTGGTGGCAGGGAAACACACATATTTATATATTGTTATTTTGCCATAGAATAAAGCATGACTTTTTTATTGTCTTTTAGATAATAGTTGTTTGTTGTAGTTTTGACGGATGTTTTATTTTTTACACTTTGTTTAAATAGTGCAGGATCTGAGAAACAACAACAAAAAAATATCCGGCCTAAAGATATATATGATCACAATGTGACTATCTAATCCTTAGCCTGCGATTAACTTCCAGGCTGATCAGGGTTTACAATGTCCGGCTGCTCATCAGTCATTTCTCAAAAAACACCCTTGTACAAACATAAATGGAAATGGTCTAAATTTAGACAGGACAGTCCATTATACATGCATAGTGGGCTAAGGGTTGAGGTGCTTGTTTCCAGAATAGAACCAAAAGAACAACCAATTTGTGTGTTTTTGCGAAATAATGAACACAACGCCGCTTCTACGACTTGTGTTAACAAAGATGTGCTTGTTTGGTGTCGTACCAATGTATTTTTTCATGTACATGCATGGCTAAATAGTCGCAAAACATGTTTAAGATCTATTTTATTATTTTAATTCCTTGTTCAATACTGGAGCAAGCCATTTATGTCAGTCAAGGAACTTTGATTGCATGCTGAAGTATTGTACATGTGTCAGCATTTGACTGTTGTCATGACATCGTAAATAAATTCAGCTTATTTTACATCTTTTAGAAACGTCTGTAATATTCCGATAACAAATTTCTTTGTGCATTTAGTTAGATGATTTGTAAATATAAAGCCCGAGGGACGTGGGAGGTAGATAAATGGGTTTTTACGTCTCGTTAAAACATCTTGTTATGTTATGTTGGGACAGCACCTCAAAGGGGAGATGAGATGAAGGTTCGTCCCATCGGACATGCCTCTGTCAGGCTACAAACCCAACGTGGGGAAGAGGTCTTGTAGGTCTTAAGCACAAGGGGTTATCCACAGAGCTGACCTATGTGACTGGTTTTCTTAAAATAAATATTTTGTGAATTAATTGTCTCAAAATCTACCATTTTAATAGGTGAATGCGGACATTAAACCTGTCTAGAAAGATTTTTGAATTGCTTATTCAGTGACATGTTGATGTTGACATCATGTCTCTCACATGTATGCACACATAATGTTAAAGAGATTAATAAGTTGATATCCTTTGAAAATCCAACTGACAAACAAATATTTATTCAGTTTCAATTCAGTTTCTACTCATGACGAAAATATGCCACAAACTGGAAGGTGACTGCTGGTTTCTTTAAACTACTCAGTCTTGTGAATAATTCAGTTATTTACACGATTTAATTGATTGGTTAGGGCAGCACAGTGTTTGACTGCGGCTTTTGTTTAAATACATTTTAGTGATATTGAAGATAAAAATGCACACAACTTGATTGTTATCAAAGTTGATTGTTATCAAAGGACTTGATTGTTATCAAAGCCCGAATCAAATTCAGTCGTTAATTATTTGAAGAATTAATTACTTTCGTTTACTGTAAATTCGATTTCAGTTAAATGGGGTATGGTCAGCATGATATGTAACAACGAATTTTGTTCACCCTTTTGGGAATGGTACCAGTACCCAGTCTTTGGGAAATTTCGCTTAATTAAATTTTCCTTAAATTTGGAATTTTTCACTATCAAACCAAATCTATGTTGTTTGCTTAAATACTTTGCAAACACATTACCATGTTATACAATCTCTAGTAGTATGTCATTACCCTCACCTTACAGAAATATTTCCCGCGCCCCCACCCCACTTCTGTTTAAAATTGCACTCTAAATACAATGTATTTAAAAATATATATTGAAACCAAACGGCTAATGCACCAGTAGACAATACCTTTAATATCTCAATAATAACGATCAATAAATCAAAACAAATTTCATTCTGAACGAGACAAATATCTTGTCAATAACGACTCGTAAATTAAAAAAAAATCATTCAAATCACCTGTCTCCAAACGGTACCAGTCGGCATATAGTAAGTTCATACATTAAAGGCATTGTCTACTCGTGCGTTAGCTGTTTGGTTCAGTATATATGTATATATATCTTTTTTGATTGGGAATTTTTTTCACTCCAATTGGGAAAAAACATTTTTATCCATTGGGAGATGGTACCGTTTTTCGGTACAACTTATATTTATATGCAAAACAACACTGTGTAATTCCCAGTACTCGTCTCTATCTCCATTAGTATCGGCTCATCACCATTCCGCATTCCAAATCGATATTAATCCAATCCGTGGAAGGATTGTAACACACCATTCATTTATTTATTTATTTTTCTGATCAAAGGCCTTGAGATATTGATACCAGATACACTTTAATATTAATGAATGTTTTACTGTATATTTTCCCAATTTTATGAGAAATTGGTATGGGTGTATGATGTTCACAAAGTCTAGAAACAAAACACTGAACTGAAAAGAAGCATACAATGTATACGTTTTACATTTGATTTGTAAATTTATTTTTATCAGTTTGTAGTGATTTTCCTTGCTTTATAAAACGATATTTTGTCAATATGCCATATATGAGAAAAAGGCACAATGACTTCTTCATTCCAAGATGGCTGCCTCCATTTATGTTTCTTTGCACATTTTCATATAGGTCACATCTCCTTTATTTTTCATGGTATTTTGATAATTCTTTACAGCTTTTTTCCCAGTTTTTCAGAGCCCTTTTAAATAAATCTGTTGAAAATAGTGCATCGCCCCCTTTAGCATGTCTTAATTGAATGCAAGCAGATTTAAAGTTAAATCGGAGCACTCACTTAATGCTTGATAGAGTTTTGCTTCAAAATTGCCTTGTGGACACCATTTTAATGGTAAAACCACATTAAAATTGCTACAATAGACAGAATATTTTATTTCGGTCACAAGCGCAACTATTTAATATCAACTCAAGATCTGCAGGTATACCATATAGACTCGGTAAAAAAAGTTTTGGACCGGGTATATAAAGTATATAAAAATAAAACTGGTGGACAGAATTGAAGTATCTTTTTTTTAGTAACCAAGGCCTACCCTACCCGGTTAATTTGATACCAGAAACATTAAATTCCAAACAAGATTCTGATTTTAAAAAATTATCGCGAACACACAAATGGTCTGTAAAAAATGTTACAAAGTCCATAAAAAGTAACAGTTACAGACATTCGAGTAACCAATAAAAGGATTATTATTTTTTTGCAAACTTTCATTGTAAACGATAGCTGATCTAGGTATTGTCAATTATCAACTGAGATAATAAGGGATAATAATAAAATCCGTCATTTTCTTTTTATGCACCATTATATGCGTGGTCCAACTCTTTTTTTACCGAGTATATAAAGAAAATATTATTAAACAAGGCTGCACACACACAGCACAATACAACACTTGTAGTGACTACAATTGAATTGGGTTTTAACGGCACACCAACACATGAAAGGTTATAATGGGGCCCTAACAGGAATGAACGTGCCAGGCTCATCCTCCATTTACATCAAGAGGAAAATATGGAGAATGGCCTAGAACCTTTCTTACCTGCAGAACTGCAGAGTTGCTGCAAATTCTATAGTAGACACTCCATTTACAATGGGGGGGTTGTCCGTGGCCGAGTGGTTAACGTCTCTGACTTGAAATCACTTGCCCCTCACCGCTATAGGTTTCGATCCCTCAGGGGCCTAGGAATCTTTATGTGAGGAAGCTATTCAGCTGGCTTGCGGAACGTCGGTGGTTCTACTCAGGTGCCCGGCCCCTGTGCACGAAAATTGCCCGGAGGGGCACCTGGGGTCTTCCTCAACCAATGGAAGCTGGAAAGTCGCCATATGACCTTAGCTGTTGGTTCGACTATAAAATCCAATTCAACCAATCAACCATTTACAATGGAGCCACATTTCCACGTTCGCATACGCGGTATCATGATAAAGACCTTGAATGAGCATGATAAAAAATGACAAAATGATTATGAATGGAGGTTGGGGTGTCCTACCCCTCTGCATGTGACAGTGTGTTTATGAGATTGCAGTGGTTGTATTCTACCCCAGCAACCCACATGGGGGTACTACCCCGGCAACCACACAGGGGCCACTTACTATAAATAAAGCAGATGATACAGCAGGGTTGCGTTGAACCCTCGAGGGTGCTGAACCCTCGTCTCGAGGTGCTAGTATGCAAGAGGCACATCGAAATTATTCTGAAAACTACTTGCGAGTGAGTGTCTTTGTTGAAGAAATGTTTAAACCTGCCAAATTATGCCTATTTTGCAGAATATTATTCAGGCGTTATACCAAGTGCACACTCCACAATTCCAGTGTTAGTAACAATGATCACCATTTACCCAGTTGTACGCACAATTCCCAGTTCACAATTTCCAGTTTCACGTTGATTCACTCCCAGGTCACTGGCACAGAATATTGTACTTCGCACCAGACTTTTTGTTATTTTCTGTTAACAATATTTGTTTTGCTGTTACTTGACTTAGAATTTCAGTCAACTGGGAATTAGGTACCTGTAAGTAGATTTTTTACACAATAATTCGGCAACTAGCGCAAGAATTGGTATTGAAAATTAATGTTGTTTAACAGCTCATCAGCATATTGTTTACTAAACATGTTTTGTTATTTTGAGCCCCCAGAGTCAAAGGGGAAGGATACCTAGGAGATCTGGGAATCTGGGAACCGTGCCCTTCTGTTACTATCAACTAGATTCCAGTGGGTCTTTGACATGTTCGAAGGATACTCTGAAACCTGGGACGTCCCGTATTACGTCCCTATTGGGTGGATGATGTTAGGGCCCGGAAGTCTTGTTGAAAGTAACCCAGTGGCTCCAGTGAAGCTCCAACCTGTGATCTTCTGGTTCATAGTCGAACATGCTGGCGACCGTGGCTTCAGTAAAGCACAAGAAGTAAATGATACAGAGATGCTGTAAAAATTTTTTTTGAGAGGAGCCTTTTTTATGGATAACTTGGGTAACAGCATACTAAGAATAGTTCGTGGGTATCACAGGAATTTCGTTTTTTTTTCTTCAGTGTTTCAGAGTGAATATTACCAATATATATACAAAATATACATTTTTTTTAATATTTTTTATTTTATGTGTTTGGTCTATTTGATGTGTAACTAAGTTTTTATAAATTATTATGTTTGTTAAATTGTACAGTCAGGTATTATTTTTGGTGCACTATTGTAGTTTGTTTTTCAGGCAGATAAAAGACGCATGTCTAATTTCACTAATTAAACTATGACAAACAGGTTAGCCACTTCAGTCGGTGACATTTGTGACATTAACAAATGCACCGTTTATGACTCAAATATTAGGCATTATAGCCCTACCTTTTTTCCAACATGTAAACATTGTTATAGATCGAAAACAAATCAACTTGCAAAGCAATTAGTTTCGTAAAAATGTTTGTAAGCAAGATTTTACAGAATACCAATTGTATCAAGAATGCTAGCTATCTGAGAATATTTTTTTTGTGAATTGTGGGGAGTGGGAGAAATATCAACCAACAGCAAAGTCGCTCTTGATTTCTCGACCACATAACAGCTTCCAACCGTCTTCATATAACATTAACACCTATATCACAGCAACATGTTCCTACATGTACATAAGGTAAGTGAGAAAGCCCGACAAACAGTTCAGCACACTATTCATAACTGAATTGAGTTATGATGACTGACAGCGCCAAAGCAGGGCATCTGTGTTCCATGTGGACACATTTCCTAGTTAATGTTTTTTTCTGCCTACACACAAAACAAGACAATTCAGTTAATATTTACGCAGAACAGCATATACAGCATATAACACCAGTTTTTGCTAATTTATTTATTCATTATA
>JAWPHD010019075.1:0-37182 GCA_037043455.1 Cyrtodaria siliqua
GACGCTCCATATTTGGAGTTTGACCTGGCTGGTTAAAGCGGTTTATATTGTGTCTATAGAGATCGGATTCTCAAAAAAGGTAAATTATATATATATACCTCTTTGTCAGTAGATGTACATATGTTGTAAAATTTGGCTGTTGTTAGCGGCATAGCTAATTTAAATTATTATTATATGAATGATTGAATGAATTTGTCAGGTCACATGATATGATCAAAACTGGAGTCAAAATGTATTTACTCACTGTCCATATTGTGGACATTGCAAAACCTTTATAGAAAGGTGGCAGAGTTATGAAGCCCAGAGGTCCACGGTGCAGTTCTTTGTGTTGATAGTTGCTATGGTGTCAAACATCAATAGTTATTTAAAGTAACTATCGCGCCGACAACAGCCAAATTTTACTACATAATTATGTAAACCGTTACTAACCCCATAGGCAACAAGATATATATGTATAACATGCATATTTTGAGAATCCAAACTCTATAGACACAATATAAATGGCTTTAACCTGTCAGGCCAAACCCCAAAACCTGAGCGTTGAATTAAATAGTTACCAACTCTTAATTCAGTTTACGCTTATTCAGTCACTGGTATTTCAAGAACCCGTTGATAAACCTACTTGAAATCAGCACATACACATAATTATATGACCTAACACAGGATAGATAAAAAGAGTTTTGATAAAGTTTGTAGTGTCATTTTGTCGCTATTTGGTGGGTTAGTTTCTTTAAAATTATGTAGCAGGGCAACATGTGATAAATAGAAAAGTCCAATTGGGGGAAATGTGTTACAGTTTTAAATGTATTGTACAGAACCCAGTATAATAACCTGCTCATTTTATGCCGGAATTTAAGGAACAACAGTTATTGTTAAACTTTCTATTTCTTCAACAGAACAGGTTTTATTACATATAGGACGTTGTTTAGCTTTTATAATTACTGTTCACTGGATACATTGTTCAGTTATTTAAAAATTATGAATATATTACTACTAAATGCCAGAAACATTTGAATCACCTTAGCAACAGTGAATCACCTTAGCAACAGGCTCCAGTTGCAGGACTCGGATCACTTTCGAGGCTAAAGAGCGGTAGTCTCCCTCCACTGGGATTGAACCAAGACCATACCATGTCACAGCTAAAGTCTCTGCCCTGGGCTTGAACCAAGACATTGTCACAGGCTGGAGTTGAACTTGGTGTGTTTGAGAAATATCTAGTCATTGTGTGGAAGCCTGGAGTTTATTCATTCTGTCAGTCATATGTGGTCTCCCTTTCTCTGTCAGACATATTGTGATCTCCCTTTCTAAAGATATCCATATACTTCATATATCATTTCCACCGAGTTTGACCACTTGTAGTTGCCAACCAAGAATAGGGCCAGTGCTTATCTGGCCAGGCAGGAGTAAAATCCCCCGAATTCATGTCATTTTGTCAATTTTGCCATGCTCATTAAAGGTCTTCATTGTGATCTCTGTACTGTATCGGTGCTACTTCAGTTGTGGCAGAAAACAATGATTGCTGCTCCAGCGAAAAAATGAAGTGTTTACAAAATAGAATTTGCAGCAACTGCAGGTGAGAAGGTTCTAGGCCCATTCTGCATATTTTTTTATCTAGATGTAAATGGAGAGTGGGCCTGAAATGACTGTTCATTCCTTTTGGCGCCATTTAACCCTTTTTTGTTGGTGCGCCATAAAACCCAATTCAGTTCATCTCCTCTGAGGTTTACTGATTAATAAAAGCCTGTGTTTAGAGATATACAAATCGCGCCACTTTCTCCATATAATATTTTATAATGTATAATCTTGCTGGCTTGATGGGGGTTGCGATGCATTTTGGTGATTTATGGATACTAGAGATGCCTGCATGGAAGCCGTCACGTTTATTATATTCACGATCCAGTGTTGCAGCCATTTTATGACCTCTGTTACTTTTCTCATGTTCATTACGTCATTTTTTATCATGCTCATTCAAGGTCTGCATCATGACCCTGCATGTGTAAAATGGCTCCGTCATATATGGAGTGGCTACTCTAGAACTTGCAGCAACTCTGCAGTTCTACAGGTTGGGAGGTTCTAGGCAAATTCTCAATATTTTATCTCCATGTAAATGAAGGATGAGCCTGGCATGTTCATTCATGTTTGGTGCATACAATTTTTGCGTTGTTGCACCATAAAACGCAATTCGTTTCTGCAATAGGCCTCACTACATCACTTAGTGGTCTGATGTCTTTGTGCAAAACTGTATTGTAACAGGGGCCCAGTTATAGATAGTTGTGTGCTATATCTAAGTGCTGTGTGCAAAAAACTGTATTGTAACAGGGGCCCAGTTATAGACAGTTGTGTGCTATATCTAAGTGCTGTGTGCAAAACTGTGTTGTAACAGGGGCCCAGTTATAGATAGTTGTGCGCTATATCTGAGTGCTGTGTGCAAAACTGTATTGTAACATGGGCCCAGTTATAGATAGTTTATGCTATATCTGAGTGCCTTGTGCAAAACTGTATTGTAACAGGGGCCCAGTTATAGATAGTTGTGTGCTATATCTGAGTGCCGTATGCAAAACTGTATTGTAATAGGGGCCCAGTCATAGATAGTTGTGCGCTATATCTGAGTGCCGTGTGCAAAACTGTATGGTAACTTGGGCCCAGTTAAAGCTGTGCGCTATATCCGAGTGCCGTGTGCAAAACTGTATTGTAACAGGGGCCCAGTAATAGATAGTTCTGTGCTATATCTGAGTGCCGTGTGCAAAACTGTATTTTAACAGGGGCCCAGTTATAGATAGTTGTGCGCTATATCTGAGTGCAGTGTGCAAAACTGTATTGTAACAGGGGCCCAGTTGTAGATAGTTGTGCGCTATATCCGAGTGCCGCGTGCAAAAGTGTATTGTAACAGGGGCCCAGTTGTAGATAGTTGTGCGCTATATCTGAGTGCCATGTGCAAAACTGTATTATAACAGGGGCCCAGTTATAGTTTGTGCTATATCCGAGTGCCGTGTGCAAAACTTTATTGTAACAGAGGCCCAGTTATAGATAGATGTAGGTTACATCAGATCACAGAGCAGGGCATGGGGCTAATTTTCTTTGTACTTTCTTTGTTAACTGTTTGAATGGGACCATGCAATATTATTTTTTTTATATAGAATGATTATTTATAATTTAAAAGTTATAGAAAATTCTCATGTAACTCAAAATATTATATGATATAATTATGCCCATACCACCAACATCCAACAGAGCATTTAATATTTTTTATGTTTGTATTTCTTTTGTTATAATTTAGTTGTTAAAATTACACATTGTTTTTAAAACGTCAGTTGCTTAAACATTGTAATGAGTAGCATTATTGATTTTTACACTTAAATTTACAAGATATTTGTTCTAATTGGACAATTTAATTTGGGAATATTTGATGATCCAAGAAAGACCCATTATAGTGCCCTTCTGGCGACGTACTGCCACCACAGACTCCATATAGCCAGTAGAGCGATACAGGCCCTCTTGTTAAAGTTTATTTTGTACAAATTGATCCAAGTGGACAAGAAAAGGCAGAATGGGCATTTAGCCTCGTCCCCTGTTATTTTTACGCCACAAACTTGTTCATCTGGGACAAGTACATTTTGAAGGGCACATTTTGTGTCCATTCCAAAAGATCCTTCAGATGATCATATCTTCTTTGTTTTTCACCAGATTTTGATAATTCGCTCAACCTTTTACAAGTTTTTCAAAACTCTCAATATTGAAGTTTTATTTGAATATATGCCAATATTCCCTTTATCGTCTTACAGTACCGTGTGCGTCAAAATAACGTGTTTATGACATAATTGCATTTAAGGCGTTGTCAGAATCCACTGCTGTTGTTTATTGGCCTTTGTTATGGACTTGAACCCGGAATTGTTATCTTATCAGAAATAACCTGCACGAAGCTAAACTGTGTTTGTGGAAACCATATAAATTTAATGTAATCGTCTCCAGAACTGAATAGTATCGTTTTATTACATTGTTAATTTTGTATTCCCTATTTGTAAGTCTTATGAATGTTTACAGGATTATAAAAAAATGATCAAGGTTTAATTATTTTCACTATTACGATGTTGTGGGATTTTGTCTCAAGGTTTGATATAGCATATTGCTGCAGTGTTTAATATTATGTTGTGATATTTTCCATAAATTATTTTTATATCATGAATATTAAAATAAAAACACTTTGTTTTCTATTATTTTCATTTCAGCACCTTTCATTTAATATGGTTTCCCTGTCCAAAGTGTAATATGTCTAAAGCAGATTACCCGCTGTATTGCACTGGGCTGTTTAGCGAGCAGACCTGTTTTAAGTCTCATCCGAAGGACTGATTAGGTGTGAATTTTTTTTCATGTATTTCGACCAAATTCGGTCCTGGCTGGGATGGAATGCACGATCCCTGGATTAATAAACCGAGGTGATAACCATTACACCACGGCGACACCTACTGTCTAAAGCCATAATATGGTACCCTTCTCAAGTTTCGCTGCCTAAAACCATTGTATGGTTCCTGACCAAGTCATTGTCTAAATTCATTACATCGTATCGATGTACAAGTCCATTAAGTGCATCCTTTCTCCAGTGATATTCTAAATTCGTTATTTGGAACCTCTCCCCAGTGTCATTCTAAATCCATTATATGATACACCTCCCAAATGTTGCTCTCTAAATCCGTTATATGGTACGGTACTATACACCTCCCATATATGTACCCCTCCTTAGCCTTTATATGTTACCCATTATAAGTGTAGCTATGTAAAGCCATTATAGGTAGCTGTCCAAAGCAATTATATGTCTCGCCTCGAATCCCACTATCAATTTTTTGATTCTTACAGATGGCGAGAGGTCTACAATACTGATTCTACCTAGGAATAAGTGGGTGGTCTGCTTCTACCACAAAAGAATTAACCATCATACATAACCGAAAAAGTGCTGGAAAATTACGCTAAACACCAAACCCTTATATGTTACACATTACAAGTGTAGATGTCTAAAGCCATTATATACCACCTACTGTAAGTGTAGACGGCTGTAGATGTCTAAAGCCATTATATACTACCTATTATAAGTGTAGACGGCTGTAGATGTCTAAAGCCATTATATACCACCTATTGTAAGTGTAGACGGCTGTAGATGTCTAAAGCCATTATATACCACCTATTGTAAGTGTAGACGGCTCTAGATGTCTAAAGCCATTATATACCACCTATTTTAAGTGTAGACGGCTGTAGATGTCTAAAGCCATTATATACCACCTATTGTAAGTGTAGACGGCTCTAGATGTCTAAAGCCATTATATACCACCTATTATAAGTGTAGATGGCTGTAGATGTCTAAAGCCATTATATACTACCTATTATAAGTGTAGACGGCTGTAGATGTCTAAAGCCATTATATACCACCTATTGTAAGTGTAGATGGCTGTAGATGTCTAAAGCCATTATATACTACCTATTGTAAGTGTAGATGGCTGTAGATGTCTAAAGCCATTATATACCACCTATTATAAGTGTAGATGGCTGTAGATGTCTAAAGCCATTATATACCACCTATTGTAAGTGTAGATGGCTGTAGATGTCTAAAGCCATTATATACCACCTATTGTAAGTGTAGATGGCTGTAGATGTCTTAAGCCATTATATACCACCTATTGTAAGTGTAGATGGCTGTAGATGTCTAAAGCCATTATGTACCACCTATTGTAAGTGTAGATGGCTGTAGATGTCTAAAGCCATTATATACCACCTATTGTAAGTGTAGATGGCTGTAGATGTCTAAAGCCATTATATACCACCTATTATAAGTGTAGATGGCTGTAGATGTCTAAAGCCATTATATACCACCTATTATAAGTAGACGGCTGTAGATGTCTAAAGCCATTATATACCACCTACTGTAAGTGTAGACGGCTGTAGATGTCTAAAGCCATTATATACTACCTATTATAAGTGTAGATGGCTGTAGATGTCTAAAGCCATTATATACCACCTATTATAAGTGTAGATGTCTGTAGATGTCTAAAGCCATTATATACCACCTATTATAAGTGTAGATGGCTGTAGATGTCTAAAGCCATTATATACTACCTATTGTAAGTGTAGATGGCTGTAGATGTCTAAAGCCATTATATACCACCTATTGTAAGTGTAGATGGCTGTAGATGTCTAAAGCCATTATATACCACCTATTGTAAGTGTAGATGGCTGTAGATGTCTAAAGCCATTATATACCACCTATTATAAGTGTAGACGGCTGTAGATGTCTAAAGCCATTATATACCACCTACTGTAAGTGTAGATGGCTGTAGATGTCTAAAGCCATTATATACCACCTATTATAAGTGTAGATGGCTGTAGATGTCTAAAGCCATTATATACCACCTATTGTAAGTGTAGATGTCTAAAGCCATTATATATACTACCTATTGTAAGTGTAGATGGCTGTAGATGTCTAAAGCCATTATATACCACCTATTATAAGTGTAGACGGCTGTAGATGTCTAAAGCCATTATATACTACCTATTATAAGTGTAGATGGCTGTAGATGTCTAAAGCCATTATATACTACCTATTATAAGTGTAGACGGCTGTAGATTTCTAAAGCCATTATATACCACCTATTGTAAGTGTAGATGGCTGTAGATGTCTAAAGCCATTATATACCACCTACTGTAAGTGTAGACGGCTGTAGATGTCTAAAGCCATTATATACTACCTATTATAAGTGTAGACGGCTGTAGATGTCTAAAGCCATTATATACCACCTATTATAAGTGTAGATGGCTGTAGATGTCTAAAGCCATTATATACCACCTACTGTAAGTGTAGATGGCTGTAGATGTCTAAAGCCCTAAAGCCATTATATACTACCTATTATAAGTGTAGACGGCTGTAGATGTCTAAAGCCATTATATATACTACCTATTGTAAGTGTAGATGGCTGTAGATGTCTAAAGCCATTATATACCACCTATTGTAAGTGTAGATGGCTGTAGATGTCTAAAGCCACTATATACTACCTATTGTAAGTGTAGATGGCTGTAGATGTCTAAAGCCATTATATACCACCTATTGTAAGTGTAGATGGCTGTAGATGTCTAAAGCCATTATATACCACCTATTGTAAGTGAAGACGGCTGTAGATGTCTAAAGCCATTATATACCACCTATTATAAGTGTAGATGGCTGTAGATGTCTAAAGCCATTATATACTACCTATTATAAGTGTAGACGGCTGTAGATGTCTAAAGCCATTATATACCACCTATTGTAAGTGTAGATGGCTGTAGATGTCTAAAGCCATTATATACTACCTACTGTAAGTGTAGATGGCTGTAGATGTCTAAAGCCATTATATACTACCTATTGTAAGTGTAGATGGCTGTAGATGTCTAAAGCCATTATATACCACCTATTGTAAGTGTAGATGGCTGTAGATGTCTAAAGCCATTATATACCACCTATTGTAAGTGTAGATGGCTGTAGATGTCTAAAGCCATTATATACTACCTATTGTAAGTGTAGATGGCTGTAGATGTCTAAAGCCATTATATACCACCTATTGTAAGTGTAGACGGCTGTAGATGTCTAAAGCCATTATATACTACCTATTGTAAGTGTAGATGGCTGTAGATGTCTAAAGCCATTATATATCACCTATTATAAGTGTAGACGGCTGTAGATGTCTAAAGCCATTATATACCACCTATTGTAAGTGTAGACGGCTGTAGATGTCTAAAGCCATTATATACCACCTATTGTAAGTGTAGACGGCTGTAGATGTTTAAAGCCATTATATACCACCTATTGTAAGTGTAGATGGCTGTAGATGTCTAAAGCCATTATATACCACCTATTGTAAGTTTAGACGGCTGTAGATGTCTAAAGCCATTATATACCACCTATTGTAAGTGTAGATGGCTGTAGATGTCTAAAGCCATTATATACTACCTATTACAAGTGTAGACGGCTGTAGATGTCTAAAGCCATTATATACTACCTATTGTAAGTGAAGATGGCTGTAGATGTCTAAAGCCATTATATACCACCTATTGTAAGTGTAGACGGCTGTAGATGTCTAAAGCCATTATATACTACCTATTGTAAGTGTAGATGGCTGTAGATGTCTAAAGCCATTATATACTACCTATTATAAGTGTAGACGGCTGTAGATGTCTAAAGCCATTATATACCACCTATTGTAAGTATAGACGGCTGTAGATGTCTAAAGCCATTATATACTACCTACTGTAAGTGTAGACGGCTGTAGATGTCTAAAGCCATTATATACCACCTATTGTAAGTGTAGATGGCAGTAGATGTCTAAAGCCATTATATACTACCTACTGTAAGTGTAGATGGCTGTAGATGTCTAAAGCCATTATATACCACCTATTGTAAGTGTAGACGGCTGTAGATGTCTAAAGCCATTATATACCACCTATTGTAAGTGTAGACGGCTGTAGATGTCTAAAGCCATTATATACTACCTATTGTAAGTGTAGATGGCTGTAGATGTCTAAAGCCATTATATACCACCTATTGTAAGTGTAGACGGCTGTAGATGTCTAAAGCCATAATATACCACCTATTGTAAGTGTAGATGGCTGTAGATGTCTAAAGCCATTATATACCACCTATTGTAAGTGTAGATGGCAGTAGATGTCTAAAGCCATTATATACTACCTACTGTAAGTGTAGATGGCTGTAGATGTCTAAAGCCATTATATACCACCTATTGTAAGTGTAGACGGCTGTAGATGTCTAAAGCCATTATATACCACCTATTGTAAGTGTAGACGGCTGTAGATGTCTAAAGCCATTATATACTACCTATTGTAAGTGTAGATGGCTGTAGATGTCTAAAGCCATTATATACCACCTATTGTAAGTGTAGACGGCTGTAGATGTCTAAAGCCATTATATACCACCTATTGTAAGTGTAGATGGCTGTAGATGTCTAAAGCCATTATATACTACCTATTATAAGTGTAGACGGCTGTAGATGTCTAAAGCCATTATATACTACCTATTGTAAGTGAAGATGGCTGTAGATGTCTAAAGCCATTATATACCACCTATTGTAAGTGTAGACGGCTGTAGATGTCTAAAGCCATTATATACCACCTACTGTAAGTGTAGATGGCTGTAGATGTCTAAAGCCATTATATACCACCTATTGTAAGTGTAGATGGCTGTAGATGTCTAAAGCCATTATATACCACCTACTGTAAGTGTAGACGGCTGTAGATGTCTAAAGCCATTATATACTACCTATTATAAGTGTAGATGGCTGTAGATGTCTAAAGCCATTATATACCACCTATTATAAGTGTAGATGGCTGTAGATGTCTAAAGCCATTATATACCACCTATTATAAGTGTAGATGGCTGTAGATGTCTAAAGCCATTATATACCACCTATTGTAAGTGTAGCTGGCTGTAGATGTCTAAAGCCATTATATACTACCTATTGTAAGTGTAGATGGCTGTAGATGTCTAAAGCCATTATATACCACCTATTGTAAGTGTAGATGGCTGTAGATGTCTAAAGCCATTATATACCACCTATTGTAAGTGTAGATGGCTGTAGATGTCTAAAGCCATTATATACCACCTATTGTAAGTGTAGACGGCTGTAGATGTCTAAAGCCATTATATACCACCTACTGTAAGTGTAGATGGCTGTAGATGTCTAAAGCCATTATATACCACCTATTATAAGTGTAGATGGCTGTAGATGTCTAAAGCCATTATATACCACCTATTGTAAGTGTAGATGTCTAAAGCCATTATATATACTACCTATTGTAAGTGTAGATGGCTGTAGATGTCTAAAGCCATTATATACCACCTATTATAAGTGTAGACGGCTGTAGATGTCTAAAGCCATTATATACTACCTATTATAAGTGTAGACGGCTGTAGATGTCTAAAGCCATTATATACTACCTATTATAAGTGTAGACGGCTGTAGATTTCTAAAGCCATTATATACCACCTATTGTAAGTGTAGATGGCTGTAGATGTCTAAAGCCATTATATACCACCTACTGTAAGTGTAGACGGCTGTAGATGTCTAAAGCCATTATATACCACCTATTATAAGTGTAGACGGCTGTAGATGTCTAAAGCCATTATAAACCACCTATTATAATTGTAGACGGCTGTAGATGTCTAAAGCCATTATAAACCACCTATTATAATTGTAGATGGCTGTAGATGTCTAAAGCCATTATATACCACCTACTGTAAGTGTAGATGGCTGTAGATGTCTAAAGCCATTATATACCACCTGTTGTAAGTGTAGATGGCTGTAGATGTCTAAAGCCATTATATACTACCTGTTATAAGTGTAGACGGCTGTAGATGTCTAAAGCCATTATATATACTACCTATTGTAAGTGTAGACGGCTGTAGATGTCTAAAGCCATTATATACCACCTATTGTAAGTGTAGATGGCTGTAGATGTCTAAAGCCATTATATACTACCTATTGTAAGTGTAGATGGCTGTAGATGTCTAAAGCCATTATATACCACCTATTGTAAGTGTAGATGGCTGTAGATGTCTAAAGCCATTATATACCACCTATTGTAAGTGAAGACGGCTGTAGATGTCTAAAGCCATTATATACCACCTATTATAAGTGTAGATGGCTGTAGATGTCTAAAGCCATTATATACTACCTATTATAAGTGTAGATGGCTGTAGATGTCTAAAGCCATTATATACCACCTATTGTAAGTGTAGATGGCTGTAGATGTCTAAAGCCATTATATACTACCTACTGTAAGTGTAGATGGCTGTAGATGTCTAAAGCCATTATATACCACCTATTGTAAGTGTAGATGGCTGTAGATGTCTAAAGCCATTA
Source organism: Cyrtodaria siliqua (assembly GCA_037043455.1). Taxonomy (NCBI): domain Eukaryota; kingdom Metazoa; phylum Mollusca; class Bivalvia; order Adapedonta; family Hiatellidae; genus Cyrtodaria; species Cyrtodaria siliqua. Next base: position 10,893 of record JAWPHD010019075.1, read on the forward strand.
TATACTACCTATTGTAAGTGTAGATGGCTGTAGATGTCTAAAGCCATTATATACCACCTATTGTAAGTGTAGATGGCTGTAGATGTCTAAAGCCATTATATACCACCTATTGTAAGTGTAGATGGCTGTAGATGTCTAAAGCCATTATATACTACCTATTGTAAGTGTAGATGGCTGTAGATGTCTAAAGCCATTATATACCACCTATTGTAAGTGTAGACGGCTGTAGATGTCTAAAGCCATTATATACTACCTATTGTAAGTGTAGACGGCTGTAGATGTCTAAAGCCATTATATACCACCTATGATAAGTGTAGACGGCTGTAGATGTCTAAAGCCATTATATACCACCTATTGTAAGTGTAGACGGCTGTAGATGTCTAAAGCCATTATATACCACCTATTGTAAGTGTAGATGGCTGTAGATGTCTAAAGCCATTATATACTACCTATTGTAAGTGAAGATGGCTGTAGATGTCTAAAGCCATTATATACCACCTATTGTAAGTGTAGACGGCTGTAGATGTCTAAAGCCATTATATACCACCTATTGTAAGTGAAGACGGCTGTAGATGTCTAAAGCCATTATATACCACCTATTATAAGTGTAGATGGCTGTAGATGTCTAAAGCCATTATATACCACCTATTATAAGTGTAGATGGCTGTAGATGTCTAAAGCCATTATATACCACCTATTGTAAGTGTAGATGGCTGTAGATGTCTAAAGCCATTATATACTACCTACTGTAAGTGTAGATGGCTGTAGATGTCTAAAGCCATTATATACCACCTATTGTAAGTTGAGATGGCTGTAGATGTCTAAAGCCATTATATACTACATATTGTAAGTGTAGATGGCTGTAGATGTCTAAAGCCATTATATACCACCTATTGTAAGTGTAGATGGCTGTAGATGTCTAAAGCCATTATATACCACCTATTGTAAGTGTAGATGGCTGTAGATGTCTAAAGCCATTATATACTACCTATTGTTAGTGTAGATGGCTGTAGATGTCTAAAGCCATTATATACCACCTATTGTAAGTGTAGACGGCTGTAGATGTCTAAAGCCATTATATACTACCTATTGTAAGTGTAGATGGCTGTAGATGTCTAAAGCCATTATATACCACCTATGATAAGTGTAGACGGCTGTAGATGTCTAAAGCCATTATATACCACCTATTGTAAGTGTAGACGGCTGTAGATGTCTAAAGCCATTATATACCACCTATTGTAAGTGTAGATGGCTGTAGATGTCTAAAGCCATTATATACCACCTATTGTAAGTGTAGACGGCTGTAGATGTCTAAAGCCATTATATACCACCTATTGTAAGTGTAGATGGCTGTAGATGTCTAAAGCCATTATATACTACCTATTATAAGTGTAGACGGCTGTAGATGTCTAAAGCCATTATATACTACCTATTGTAAGTGTAGATGGCTGTAGATGTCTAAAGCCATTATATACTACCTATTATAAGTGTAGACGGCTGTAGATGTCTAAAGCCATTATATACCACCTATTGTAAGTATAGATGGCTGTAGATGTCTAAAGCCATTATATACTACCTACTGTAAGTGTAGATGGCTGTAGATGTCTAAAGCCATTATATACCACCTATTGTAAGTGTAGATGGCAGTAGATGTCTAAAGCCATTATATACTACCTACTGTAAGTGTAGATGGCTGTAGATGTCTAAAGCCATTATATACCACCTATTGTAAGTGTAGATGGCTGTAGATGTCTAAAGCCATTATATACCACCTATTGTAAGTGTAGACGGCTGTAGATGTCTAAAGCCATTATATACTACCTATTGTAAGTGTAGATGGCTGTAGATGTCTAAAGCCATTATATACCACCTATTGTAAGTGTAGACGGCTGTAGATGTCTAAAGCCATTATATACCACCTATTGTAAGTGTAGATGGCTGTAGATGTCTAAAGCCATTATATACTACCTATTATAAGTGTAGACGGCTGTAGATGTCTAAAGCCATTATATACTACCTATTGTAAGTGAAGATGGCTGTAGATGTCTAAAGCCATTATATACCACCTATTGTAAGTGTAGACGGCTGTAGATGTCTAAAGCCATTATATACTACCTATTGTAAGTGTAGATGGCTGTAGATGTCTAAAGCCATTATATACTACCTATTATAAGTGTAGACGGCTGTAGATGTCTAAAGCCATTATATACCACCTATTGTAAGTGTAGATGGCTGTAGATGTCTAAAGCCATTATATACTACCTACTGTAAGTGTAGATGGCTGTAGATGTCTAAAGCCATTATATACCACCTATTGTAAGTGTAGATGGCAGTAGATGTCTAAAGCCATTATATACTACCTACTGTAAGTGTAGATGGCTGTAGATGTCTAAAGCCATTATATACCACCTATTGTAAGTGTAGACGGCTGTAGATGTCTAAAGCCATTATATACCACCTATTGTAAGTGTAGACGGCTGTAGATGTCTAAAGCCATTATATACCACCTATTGTAAGTGTAGATGGCTGTAGATGTCTAAAGCCATTATATACCACCTATTGTAAGTGTAGATGGCTGTAGATGTCTAAAGCCATTATATACTACCTATTGTAAGTGTAGACGGCTGTAGATGTCTAAAGCCATTATATACCACCTATTGTAAGTGTAGATGGCTGTAGATGTCTAAAGCCATTATATACTACCTACTGTAAGTGTAGATGGCTGTAGATGTCTAAAGCCATTATATACCACCTATTGTAAGTGTAGATGGCTGTAGATGTCTAAAGCCATTATATACCACCTATTGTAAGTGTAGATGGCTGTAGATGTCTAAAGCCATTATATACTACCTACTGTAAGTGTAGATGGCTGTAGATGTCTAAAGCCATTATATACCACCTATTGTAAGTGTAGACGGCTGTAGATGTCTAAAGCCATTATATACCACCTATTGTAAGTGTAGACGGCTGTAGATGTCTAAAGCCATTATATACCACCTATTGTAAGTGTAGACGGCTGTAGATGTCTAAAGCCATTATATACTACCTATTGTAAGTGTAGATGGCTGTAGATGTCTAAAGCCATTATATACCACCTATTGTAAGTGTAGATGGCTGTAGATGTCTAAAGCCATTATATACTACCTATTGTAAGTGTAGATGGCTGTAGATGTCTAAAGCCATTATATACCACCTATTGTAAGTGTAGATGGCTGTAGATGTCTAAAGCCATTATATACTACCTATTGTAAGTGTAGATGGCTGTAGATGTCTAAAGCCATTATATACCACCTACTGTAAGTGTAGATGGCTGTAGATGTCTAAAGCCATTATATACTACCTATTGTAAGTGTAGACGGCTGTAGATGTCTAAAGCCATTATATACTACCTATTGTAAGTGTAGATGGCTGAATCCACTATATGTTACCCACTAAGTAGCTGTTTAAAGTTATAATTATGTTACCCAAGGCTTAACTAGCAGGATGTTCCACAGAACAATTGTCACCTGTCATGTGGTTATTTCAGGAAGGACAATCTATAAAGTTTATGTTACGGACAGTGCGATTCCTATATACCGGTAGTAATAAGTAATAGTCTGGTCTCAGCGACTTGGCTTATTTAAACACCGAGATGAGCATAGCCCATCGAGGTGTTTAAATAACCAACGAGCTGAGACGGACTCTATCTTTTTTGTAGCATGGTGTACTTAGTAACACTGTGACATAGTGACCTTACTCTAAATTCCAATATCCGGTAGTAGTAGTACGGTATAGCCACGCCTTTAATGCTCTGCATTCATCAAATGAAATGTCAACGACCATGCTACAATAAGGAATTGTTGATAACATACCTTAAAGGGGTTGATGCGCTATTTTCAAAAAGGTTTGTTTTAAAGGGCTCTAAAAAACTTGGAAAAAGCTGGAAGAAATATCAAAATGCCATGAAACATAAAGGAGATATGACTTATTGAAAATATGACTTATTGAAAATTTGCAAAGAAACATAAATGGAGACAGCCAACTTTGAACGCCTTTTTACCATACATGGAATAGTGACAAAATGTCTTTTAAAGCAAAGAAAATCACTGCAAATGAAAAATAAGCTTAAAATTTATACATTTTACATCTGTATATTTAGTTTTTAATCCATTTGCAGTGATTTTTTTTGCTTTAAAATGTGTTTTGTCTATATGCCATTTATAATAAAAAGGCGCGATGTCATCATTCCAAGATGGCCACCTCTATTTATGTTCTTTGCAAATTTTTAATCAGTCTGATCTTCTTTATTTTTCATGGCATTTTGATATTTCTTTCAGCTTTTTTCGAGTTTTTCAGAGCTCTTTTAAATAAATCGGGTTTGAAAATAGTGCATCAACCCCTTTAAAGGTTTCTATTCTTCATATGAAATTATTTAGAGAATATGACAGTTTGTAGGCTAAAAATGTTGGACATTTATTAAACGTTTAAGCACTTTTCACAAATACATTTACAGCTCTTTTTATTTTATTTACCATGTTTAACCACTACAACTTTCGAATATGGAAGTTATAATGAAACCAAAATGAATAGGAACAGTGTGATGTAATAACAATTATCATGGCACAATTCAGTTCTGGTGTAGAGTCCACGGTCGCTCTTCTACACGCTGTTTTGTCAGTGCTGCCATTGCTTTTTTGGGTGGTATCAAAGACTGTGACACCCCTACACGCTTCTTCCTCTTGTCTCCGGCCATAAAATTATCGTCATCTTCCTCGTTGAAGTTCTGCATCTGCCGTTCCTGTTGTCTAAAATGAGCCTGCTGCTGATGTGAGTATGTGGGACGTCGTCCCTTGTTTAGAGTTTCCATGGTTCCCATGAATCCCTGCGGTTTAGGTGGTGGAGGTAATCGAGGGAAGTGAGATTTCCCCGACATATTGGGTACAGCTGTACCTGAGGGGGTTTCTGAGGAGTTTTCCTCCTGTTGAGTGTATCTTAATGATAAATTTGCATCCAAATCATGCGAATACTTGCAGTTTTTCTCAAAACGACATTTTCCCTGTCTGAACTTTTTACAAATCTTAGCCTTTTTTCCACTAACATCATGTTTCTCTGTCATTTTCACGTGCTTCTCCAGTATGGACTGCTTTGCCTTTTCCGCTTTTTCATATTGATTTGTGAACACAGAGCCTTCAGTTAACTTTTTAACAATTCCTGCCTTTTTCTTCTTCTTAATTTTACCCAACCTTGGACTGGGAAGTTTTTCCAACAGCGGGTTTGGTAATTTATCTTCAGATATCTGTTCTGGTTGAGTCCTGCCATCATCTTCCTCATCTGATTTTGAATCATCACTAGCGTTGGAGATCAAGTAGTTCTTAGCCTCTGTAATCGAAGACTCCCCACACTGCCTGAAAAATAGACAAGTCCAGCTTAATGATCGTTTATACAGTCATATTGATAAAACATTGTGCATTTCTCAAAACTTCAAAGTATCAAACAAATGATATTTCAAATCTTGATTGACTCAAGGAAAAAAGAAAGCAAACGAAGCACCATCCGTCGGTGTAGATGCTCGACTTTTGAGGCCTTGTCTATTTATTGGGAAACTAAGTTGAAAGGCATAATTCTGCTTAACTGCCTAACAGAATTACAGAATTATGGCATTTGTCTCTGAGCTCTTTATATGAAAGTGAATGCATGTGTGATGTGTCATTGCTCAGGAGTTCCAGGGTATGTAGCGACACAGCCAAACCATCTTTACTATTGAGAGTTTTGAAATACTTGAATAAGGGTGAAAGAATTATCAAAATCGGATGATAAACAAAGAAGATATGATCATTTGAAGTTTCTGTTGAAACGGATATGGAAGCGGCCATTTTGGGAGCTATGACATCACGGTTCTAAATGACCACATATGGAATATTTATAAATATGAAAATTTACTGATTTATAGGGAAAAAATGACATCAACTGTATGAAAAATATGTAATACTTAATGGCAATAATGATTTATATCACCAATAAAAAAGAATCATTCATTTGCAGTGTTTTCTTCGTTTTAAACGATATTTATCAATATTCCATATATGGTAATATGGAACTATGACGTCATAGTTCTAAAAATGGCAGCTCCCATATTCGTTTTAGAACAACCTTTAAACGGTCATATCTTTTGTGTCTATCATCCGATTTTGATAATTCTTTCACCTTTTTCTAAGTTTTTCAGAACTCTCAATAATAGAGTTTGTTTGGCTGTGTCGCTACATTCCCTTTAAGGGACTTCTAAGATACAATGATTTTTTTTTTTATAAAAAGACTAAGCTGACAGGCTTACACATGTATAAAAAAAATTAAGAAGTATAAAAGGGGCCATACTTTTGTTAAAATAAAAGCATGAGTTGTAGAACCTGGCTGATGTGTGAAGTTTCAATCCATTATGTAAATTAGTTTCCGAGATAAAAGCTTACATGCAAAACTTAAACCGGATGCAGACGCTGATCAAGTGATGACAAAACCAGTAGCTATTTTCGAAAAGTCAAGCTAATAAAAAATACTTTCTGAGGATCCCTAGTCAGTGATTGATTTCCACTTCATTTTAATTTGCCAAATCAGAAAATTACATAGTAATTTATGACTGAAAAGGACAGCAGGGACCAAGATCGCAGATTATATTTATTTTGTCATATATGCAGGGTTAGAATAAACCTGCTTTACACAAGAATAATCACAAATATTTACAAGAACAGAATACCCGGCTGTGTCGTGTAAATCCGAGTAATTTAATAATTCAGCTAATTCATGTGTGTAAATGGTGTGTTATAGTGTCTAAATTGTGTAAACATGTCTAAATGGTGTACTTAAGTGTCTAAATCGTATGTTAGTGTCTAAATGGTGTGTGATAGCCCATCTAAGATGTATAAATTGTGTAATAGTGTCTAGATGGTGTAATAGTGTCTAAATGGTGTGTTATAGTATCTGAATAGATACACAATGTAGTCACTAAAGTGTGTGTAATAGTGTCTAAATGTGTTTTATAGTGTATAAATAGTGTAAAAGTTACTATAGTGTGTGTACTAGTGTCTAAACGGTGTGTTATAGTGTCTAAATGGTGTTATAGCTCATCTGTGTAAATTGTGTCATTAGAGTGAGTGTCTAATAAATGGCATAATAGTGTCTAAATGGTGTGTTACAGTATCTAAATAGTGTAATACACGATGTAGTCACTAGTGTGTGTAACAGCGTCTAAATGGTGTAATGAATGAATGAATGGTGTTTTACGGCACGCCGACACATAAATAGGTCATATTGTGCGCAAAAGCTGATGAAAGAATGAAGTAGAAAATAAAAAATAATGTAATAAAACTATATACAAATAAGGGATGATATGGCAGCAACACAAACTATGTATATATGTAAATCACCAAATGCCCGTTAACGGGCTTGGAAACAAGTCAATATATATAGGAAAATATTATATTGATTTATAAAGTCTGATCTCTTTAAGGAAATCTGAAACAAGACTAAAATCTATAGTATCAAATAACTCTTTCAAAGTATTAACTGTGTAGTATCTTTGTCGTATAGGATCAAAGTCTACACATTCCAACAAGATATGTTTGACCGTTAATGGTGCAAAACAGGGTATACATTCTGGCAACTGTTCACCTTGTAATAAATATGAATGAGTACAGCGTGTATGCCCTATCCTGACCCTGGCTAGGACAACTTCCTCTCGACGAATGGATCTACTAGAAGACCCATTCTCCGAGTAACGGTTTAATGGAATGGAGTTTATTGTTCACCAACAAGTCCCAAGCGGCTTGCCATGTACGAATATATGTGTTGATACAACTTTTAAAATCAGTATAAGGTAATTTGGTATTAGAGATATGTAAACCTAATGCTGCCTTAGCAGCACTATCAGCTCTATCATTACCATGTTTTCCTACATGGCTAGGAAGCCAGCAGAAAATAATAACATTATCAACTATAAGAGAGTTGTACTTTTCTAAAAGTTGAAGCACAACTGGATTATCATGTTTCATATTACCCAGTGCTTGAAGAGATGAAAGGGAATCAGAACAGATTACGAAATGGTCATCATCAGATTCCTGAATAAAACTTAAGGCAAGTTCAATTGAGAAGATAGAGGCCTTGTCAGGCAGGCGGCTCTTTATGCTATGTTTGTGAACAACAACTGCTGCAGCTACCTTGTCTCCATCTTTAGAACCATCTGTGTATATATGTTGAAAGTTACTGTATTTCGATTTCATTAAATTTGCTTTGAAAGATAGTAGGATCTGTAATGGATTTGTTATTAGTACAAAGATCAAAAAAAAGTGTTGGTGTTTCCAGAGTCCACGGTGAAATTTGTGGTACTTTGTACTTGGCAATCAAATTAAGGTCGATTTCAGTGGCTCTTAATTTTGGTTTAATACGAAGACCAAATGGCCGAATGGCCTTCGGTTTTCGATCAAAAAGAAGTTCATAATTAGGATTAAAAACAGTATCGAAAGTTGGATTTGAAGGGTTAGATTGTAATTTAATGGTATACTGAAGGGCTAATTTGTCCCGTCTATGAGACAGTGATGGTTCATTAGCTTCAGCATAAAGACTTTCGGCTGGTGATGTACAAAAGGCTCCTAAGGCGAGTCGTAATCCTTGATTATGTGTAGGATCGAGCATCTGCAAGTAAGACTTGCGAGTCGATCCATATACTATTGAGCCGTAGTCCAGCTTGGATCTGATAAGAAATACTGATAAAGGTGATCCTTTGGGAGCAACAAACACAATTAAGAGAATAAAGCAGCAGACTCGGTTTTATTGAGTCTGTTCATGAGAAGTAATGAAAGAAGCAACACCTCTCACGCCCCCTAGCACCGGCTTAAGCGGTATTCTACTTCAAAGCCACCTATATTGGGCTCGTTGGTCCCAAAGGACCAGTAAAAATAACACTACTGATTTGTAGCAAGGGGAGACTTTTTACAGCCGTCACACTGCACTAAACGAACGCTAGTCAAGTGTGAATGATAATAAATACTGATAAAGGTGATCCTTTGAGAGCAACAAACACAATTAAGAGAATAAAGCAGCAGACTCGGTTTTATTGAGTCTGTTCATGAGAAGTAATGAAGAGATCTGTAAAGTCGCAAGAGGACTTTTCGATCTGCTCCCCAATTAGTGTTTGCGACAACTTTAAGTAAATTAAGAGCTTTAAGGCATTTGGCCTTCAAGTATTTAAGGTGTGGTATAAACGTTAATTTACGGTCAAAAATAAGACGTAGGAATTTTGTCTCATCCACTACTGGTAAAGGTGAACCGCCCAGTGTTAGATGAGGGTCTTCGTGATGCCTGCGTAGCTGACAAAAGTGCATGCAATTGGTTTTCGATTTAGAAAATCTAAATGGTGTGTTAAGTGTCTAAATGGTGTGTCATAGTGTCTAGCATGGCAAATGGCATGCTACAGTGTCTAAATGGTGTGTTATAGTGTATAAATGGTGTGTTGGTGTCTAAACAGTGTATTATAGTGTATAAATGGAGTTATGAGGAGCATTTAATTTAACATACTAACTGAAGGTCTGTCACTTTTATGGGAATTTTCTTTCTTCTTTTTTACAAGATTGGGATTTTTCTCTCTCAGAGAATTGGGAAAATACAGCTTTTTTTGCAGCTGGAAAGGGGTCAATATTTGGTCCCACTTCAGAGGGTTAAAAAAGAAAACACAAAAAATATGGTGTGGTTCTTGGGAAGATGTTCTAATGTTTGGCTATTTTTGTAATGGCTGCTAGTACTTTGGAGGTATTATACCACTAATTATTTCCCCCATATACACCAATGTTAAAATGTCACATTTTAATGATTTGCTGCAAATTCAACTCAAGTATGGATAATGCAGCAGTGTAATGTTCATACAGAAAACTAATTTTCTACTTGAAAAATCACCAGAAAAGGTGGGGTCACACGACATGTAAGAAAGTTCTTGTTTGTTTACTAAACAGGTCAAGGGTACAGCTGTTTTCATTGATTGACTGTTTTCATTGCTCACTAAGCATAGAGTCGAAATTTCGAAAATGTTCATCAGTGATCCAGTAAAACTTATTAATACGCTTCTTATACATACAACCACAAAATCGAATAGAAATGGGCAGTTTTGCCCTACTTATAATGCCCATTTTCATCAAAAAAGGCGGGATTACTTTTTATAATAGGAACTACATTAGACTTCACCTCGGAGGCTTACACGTAATTAGTGGTGGTAAACCTGGACCTAATGTTTCTTTTGTAATGTACTCATGCATACAGACGCATCCGCATACAATTTAAGCCAAAATTGGTCCAGCAGTTACAGAGAAAGTGCTGCTAATGCTGACACCTTAGTATGGACAAGGCGCTTTCGCATATAAGCTTTACTGGTCTTTGGCAAGTGGAACTAATTTTAAACTATTTTTTAAATGAAACATGCAGTGGAGAAACAAACAATTTAATTAATTAAGGGCAATAACGATGTAAAACATGCTCTGATTTTGCTCAATCTCAAACTTGTGTAAGCTCTTATTGAAATAAATAACCAATTCAAATTTGATGGAAATCTGAAGCCTTTCGATTATTTAAAAAGTTTATTTTGTAAACAAACTGAATTTCCTATATTTTGACATAATCAATACAAATAATCTCTGTTACATATATACACCAATTTTAATCACCGCCAAACTTATCTAAGATCTTGTCAAAACAAACGTTCAAATCAAATTTGGTGAAAATCAAAAGCCATTTTACTGAAACAAAAAAAATCTTATTTGGACATAATCAAGGGCAATAACTCCAGGTTGATAACCCCATAACGCGGTGTTGATTCTGTTCTATTTCAAACTCATCCATGATCTCAATAAAGACAACTTCAAATAAAATTTTGTGGAAATCATATATAAGCCGTTTCTAAAAGTTATTGTAGAACCAAGTTAAATTTTCCTTATTTTGACAAATAATCAAGGGAAGTAATTCTGAAATGCCCAGAGCTGTAGATAAGCAGAGTTTTTGAGTATTTTACTCATACCTTTTTTTACAAAAACCCAGTTTTTTAAAATTGTATCATTACTCATCAACTTACTACAAAAACTCATAACTTCTAAAAATCATGAGTATTATATTTCTATGTATCGTCCTGTGTTTGTTTGTTTGTATGGTGTTTTACGTCATTTTCAACACATGTAAGGTTATATATGACGGTCGATTTTTAGAGGTGGAGGCAGGCCACCAACTTTTCCTGGTAGAACCAGTACTGTACACCTCCCGCCATCCGTAAGAATCGACACTTCTTCACAAGCTCCCAGTGGGATTCGAACCCGCAGCGGTGAGAGGCGAGAAGGTTTACAACGCAACGTCGTTAACCACTCGGCCACGGAGACACATATATATCGTCCTGTGTATCGGCTCTACAAAAAATGATAAGTAGGGTTACATTTTATTTAATAATTTGAAGAATAGTTTGATAACCGATTTTTAAAAGCCATAATTGAATGTTGTTTAACGGCTTATCAACACAGTATAGGTATTTAGAGCCGCCCCAGAGAGAGGGAAACGGATACATAGGAATTCGGGAACCGTGCCATACTCTTATTATTGAATAGATTCCTAGTGGTTCTTTAACGTACTCTGAGAGTACGTCCCCATCTGACGGCTAAGGTAAAGTGTCTTGCCCATTTAAACCGAGACATCCTTTTTAGACAATTAATCTTCTTTAATATTGTTATTCTGGGATAAAGAATCTAATTCGCTGGTTTAGAAACCGTATAGCAACAGATGTCCGAAATTACCCGGATTGGCCCTTTAGGCATTCAGAAGTAAATCACTGTGGTATTCATGCCTGGTGTAGTCGAAAGGAGTTCCCAAATATATAATCCCTAACTTTTTTGTGATAAAAGGCATTTTGAGTATTTAAGGCCTGTTTTCTGGCTGAAATGACTTTATTGACTTGTTTGTCGATAGCTAAAAAGCATTTGCATGGTTGTATGATGATTTTATTTGTCACTTGACAGTTTTGAAAGTGAAAGTAGAACACATTTCAGGGCTTTCCCCAGCCAGTTATGGCGTGGCGGTGCCGCGATACCTTCAACTCAGAAAGTGACTTACCGCCACGCCTTAATGTAGCCGCGATGCTTTAAATCCCTTGCCGCGATCCTTAATCCTATCAATATACAAATTTTCCCTTACTGAACAGCTGATTACCTGGCTGTGTGTAAACTGCCTGAAGCTATGACGCGTGTTGATGCAGTAAAGGCGGTCACGTGGTACTCAATACACAGGGCTTGTGTTATGCCTGCAGGTTATATGCTAAGTGTTAAGTAAACAAAAGATGATTAGGGGAGTGAGTGCTGCTAATTAAATTTGGTTATTGCCCAATTTGGTCATATTCGTCATGATTAAAGGAGAGCAGTATCGTTGATTGGTATTTGTAATGCATGGGGCTAAATGACGGGTTTAAATGGATAATTTAATTGAACGTACGTTTATCGTGTATTAGTAGGATGAATTTACGAACACTAATCAATGTTAAATCGTCAGCTTTGTCGGTAAGTATAATGAATGAGGTAGATATTTTGTAATATTTAATAATAACTCAGTCAAATAATTAAGGGTAGCATATTTAACTGATTTTTTATCTTGATAGTTATGCTAATTAATCGTTATATTTTCGGGAACTTTTAAAGAGAAATCGTCAGTTGCTTATTGAAGTTCAGTGAAGATTTTGTAATGATATAATTTTTTCTTTATTAAATAATTAAGGTTGCATTTCGTATTAGAATAGCATTTTTTATTAAAAGATTTTGAAATAAAATATAATAAAATATGTTTTTTTATTATTTCATTCATTCTTTCTGATACCAGATATACGCCAAATCTCTTCTTTTCAACTGCCATTAAAAAAAAAAAACAACGCGCGAAGGGGGTACCACCCCTTTCCCACACCCATCCCCCTTGCACGCAAAAAATGCCACCACTCCTTAAAAATATACTGGGAAAGCCCTGCATTTAAGAGGTGCCGAATGAAGCGCAGTTTGTTCACGTATCACAAAGATCAGAATTTTATTTTCTTATATGCAAAATGCACCCCTACTATTCTCAGCAGTTTTCTAGAGAGGCAGGTCTCATGACTAAGAATGTAAGTGAATCTTAGTTTGAACTTCATTTTGTAAAATGGCTAACTAGAAAGCTTGGACAATATTGCATTGGACTCAATGGGATTTGATTTACTTCTGGTACACCGATAAGCGGTGTAAGTGAATATTCATTTTCTCTCGATTCTTACCTAAACAGTATTTTACTTTTCGCAATGACTATAGCTCCGAAAAAAAATACTTCACAGTGTTTAAACGCGTTTTGATTTTTTTCGCAATGTTTTTTGCCTCAGAAAGCTGTAATTTGGAGTTTCAGATTTTTGAAGTCTTTAAATGATGACCTGGAGAGACAGTTTTCAACAAAACTAGGCTTGTTTGTTGTTAACTTGTAGATATTTGTATTTGCAATGATAATTCAGCATTATAATTTGCAAAAGTATAGTTGTATAGGTGTGACACCACCAAATCTTTCCCCTTACCGCCTAAAATTGAACTTTCTGAGAAAATGTCAGAGAGTACTGTAGGCAAAGTATGTTGTCCAGTCATAGAAACTTAACTTTTAATCACAAAGCTAGTACCAGACTTGAATTTATGAGTAATTGGGATGTTTATATATGCATGTTGTGCCACCAAATTAAGGTATGATGCCACAAATACACCAAATTGCCTTGTAAATCTGAATTTGGCATGAAAATCAGCATATTTTGCACTTATATAGCACTTTTGGGAAGTAAACATCTTGATTTCTTCAGGTTTACTGACTTTTTTAAGCATTTTATCCATTAGACTAAGTACAGATATGCCCAGTGTCATTTTATATAACAGTTAAGATAGGTAAAACTGTGAAATTTTTTACAGATTTTTCATCACTGTAGACTGCACTGTACATTTTTGAAACGCCCATATCTTGATCAATACTCAACCGATTCGCCAAAATGTATGATTTTTTTATTCGCTATATTCTAGGCTTTGCCAGAACAGAGGTTTTTAAAATTCACTCACAATTAGGGGTTCTTATAGGCATACAGGAAGTAAATCACTGTGGTATTCATGCCTGGTGTAGTCGAACGGAGTTCCCAAATATATAATCCCTAAAAAAAATTGTGATAAAAGGCATTTTTGAGTATTTAAGGCCCGTTTTTCGGCTGAAATGACTTTAATGACTTGTTTAAGATAGCTAAAAAGCATTTGCATGGTTGTATGATGATTTTATTTGTCAACTTGACAGTTTTGAAAGTGAAAGTAAAACACATTTAACAGCCGCCGAATGAACGCATTTTGTTCACGGTATCAACAAAGATCAGAATTTTATTTTCTTATATATGCCACATGACCCCTACTATTCTCAGCAGTTTTCTAGAGAGGCAGGTCTCATGACTAAGAACATGTAAGTGAATGTTAATATTCATTTTGAAAAATGGCTAACTAGAAAGCTTGGACAATATTGCATTGGACTCAATGGGATTTGATTTACTTCTGGTACACCTTTAACCAAGATTCTTTAAAGAATTGGACAGAAAAGATATAAAATCGTTCGATTTACTACTTTTTGGGGGGATAATTTTGCCACAAATCTTTATGAAATGAAAAAGCTAACAAAATATTATCACAATATTCAACCGACACTGTTGAATGTTCAGTCGTTGCATCAGAATCTTGGCCTGAATCTTCGTCACTGTCATAATCTGCAACAAGAGAGGCCATTTTGGATCCGCTTTGTGCACTGGACTGGAAATAATAATTGAGGCTTCTGATTGGTTAGTTTTTACCGGCAACCACTTGCACTAATTAAATGCTTTTTATTGACAAACAGATGACCAATAAGGTGTGAAAACTACTTAAATACCGCCTTTGAAGATTTTGAGAGGCGATCAGAATTTTAATATATATTTACATGACGTAAATCGATTTTTAATTCGTCATCGAAACTGATCAGTTTGCGATCAGCTGACGGAAGTAGGCGGCGCATTGACCGAATCGTTTAATCGAAAGAACAAATTCGGAAATGACATTATTCTCTTACGTTTAAGAAAATAATTCGAATTAGTTTTCAATAGCGAAATAAAGATTAAATAATACTTTGAAAGAATACATATATTTTATGTATTAATATTTCAATTCATTGCATTTCTCTAATATTTTTCCATGCGTCTGGTCGTAAGTCTCAATTAAATCCTTTCGGCGCACAACTGTCTGATCAGTTTGACAGAACACAGAAGAAGGAAGATGTCGGGAAAAGTTCGTCAGAAAACGTCTGCTAATGCCGCCGATTCTTCTACACAAACAGTAAATGAGAAAATTCTGAAGGAGTGTCACAGTGTCTACATCGATCCCGACAATGGTGAGTATTTTTTATCGTATTAAAATTAATTTAAAACGGCCTTGAAAGTGAGGGTACTTACGCAATCCAAATCCTATGTGACTTGTCAAGAAAAATGATGACTTGGCATTCGTTTATTTTATGGTGTTAATTATGGTAACAAGTCGCTATGATTAGTTGATGTTTTAAATAAATTATTAATTTATTATTGGGCGAGGTTAATTTGGCAGCGGTGATCTTTATTACTGACCAGTTTATGACCGGCGAAAGACCCGTGAGTCTAAAAATAGATCAGCGATCTTGTGTATTACACGCAGAGGCGAACAGCTGATTGGAGGTCAACCATTGCATTCCGTCGAAGGATGATTCAGTAAAGATCCAGGGATACAGGGTGATATTTTTGTAAATAAATATTTTATTTTAGTCTGTTAATTTACAATTTGTGAAGCAGTTTATATCTTTGATTTTCTTTGGGAAAGTGTTTTAACATTCAGTGTCCCAATTTTTGGACTCTTTTTGTGTATGTAATAGAAAGGAATGTTGGGAACATGGTTCACATGCACTGAATCATTTTGTACTTGCTGACTCGGATATCTTTGTTCATTCACACATACTTTAATGTTTTGTGGTATTACTGTTGATGCATCTAGCTTGAAAAATGTTGATGACTCTCAGCTTAAATTATTTTTGACTCCTGGCTTTTATGCACATTTTTGACACCTGTCATTCTGGACAAGAGGTAATCTTGTAATTGTATGTGATAGACTTCTGAATATGTGTGAACAGTGTTTCAATGATTAAAGAGGATTGCCTCCAGATTTTTCTTCAGAGACATTTTTTCCCAGACTTTGATTTGTTTGACATGGGGATAACGTATGTTCTGTCATATTAAAATTGTTGTGTGAAGTCTAATTCAGTTTACATATATTTATGTAATCATATAATATAACCAAGTTCGTTTTTTTACTAATGTAAACGTGGCACGATAATCAACGAAAACTATTTGTTGTACATGTGTTGGAACATGTCACAGAGTACAGTTTCGTATGGCTTTATAGCTGGCCCAGTAGAAGTCGGGAGTGAGACGGGGGCCCAAGGGGCAGTTGCTTCTTGTTTAAGGGGTCAGTGGTCTGAAGCCCGAGACAGTCTGAGGTTGAACTTCATGAATTTTATAGATGTATACCGATTACACTGTTCATGTAATTATACATTTTAATTTAGTTCATTTATTAATAAGCCACACGATATATAAAGCAATACAGAAATCCTGGTTAAACTTTAAAATGGCTGAACTTTTGTCCAGTGAAAGAACCATTTTTTTGTACAGTACAGTGCACGCGAAACCCACACTTTACTCTTTCACGCCAAATGAGGAATTTACAAATCACATACTTACGCGGAGTTTGGATGTAAAACTACTCGGCATGGGTATTAGCTACGCGAAAAGCTCTCCGCATACTTACACCACGATACTTCGAGTAGACAAACTCGGTGTTCGCCGCGTCAAACCTGCACAGGTAAAAGGTGCATCTTTTTCTAATTGCAGTCATTTTAGTGGATAATTATTCAATAACTTTAGAAAAAATCGAAGCAGAAGACAATTTTACTTTTGTTTTTGGAAAAGCGGATGTGGGAAAATTCGAATTATGTATACTGGGTCACGATAGTTATATGGCGGTTCCTATTTCCGGCTTTGCGGCAGCTGAACATAAAATTCAATTAGCAATTATTATACAGGAAACTGTAATTATATTTTTAATTAATCATTATTTGTAACAAGTTTTTACTTTTCTACTGTTTATTATTAATGCATCGATGGGTTAATTAGTCAGAAATAATCAGAAAAATATTGTAAAGAATTCCGGGTCATAAACCCATTGTCAGTGCCGCCTTGTTAAAAGGTACATATATACATGTATGGCCAAGGATTATGGGTATTTATGTTGGTTAAAGAACTTTGACTTTTGGACAAAAGAAACGAAAAAAACTTGCGATTAAATGCATTAAAACTTTGAAATACAAATCGAGTAAAGTGTGGGTTTCGCGTGAGCTGTACTGTAGATTGGGAATTTGTTTTACCCAGAACTATAATTTATAGACTTTTTTTGCAATTGGGAAGAGGCCGCATTTTAGCCCCACTTAAATATACTGAAAGGAAAAAGAAACACGACGCGAGAGTTTCCGCTATAACTCCCGCTATATATTGTATAAACTGCACACTTAATTCCATATATATTCCAAGGAAATCCCACGATGTTTCAAATGTAAAAAAAAAAGGTGCAGTTAGTTAGAGAAAAGAAGCAACTGTCATACTGTAGACGTTTTAAACACTGTACACGTTGTAACAATAAATTCATAAATGTTGAAGTTGCTCTTTGAAAAATTGAGCCAGTTCAGTACTCTATTTAACGTAAAGAGTTTGCAAAATTTTGCATCCTAAGTTTGTGCCAAAAGCGTACTCTGTCAATAATGAAACTTTGCAGGAATACTATTTGCTGTGTTACGTGTTGTTTAAGTATATTTTTTCTGAAAAGAAAGATCTTTGGGTAGCCATGTACCATTCGATTACAGCAGCATATTGTACATACAATACATAGTGGAAATTCCTGTGTTGCCTTTCTTTTTCCTTTCAGTATAGATTAAAAAAGCTCTGACCACAATGAGAAGGTGTGTCATATGCTATGGATGGGGTCTTGTGTCTCAAAGGTCAAGGTCACACTTGGAGGTCAAAAGGAGTCTTCATTTTTGGTGCATTTATCACTCACTGGTGACTTCCCTGGTGAAGTTTACAGTATATTTCAATCAAGTTAAAAATTTGGCAGAAAGAATGCATGTATTTAAAGAATACTCTTTTTAAGTTACTCAAACGCGAGGTTTTAGCGCCTTCAATTAAAGTTCCAAAATAGCTCGGCAAAAGTCTGGCTAAAGACATTTCTAAAGGGTTTAGAATCCTAGCACTAGCCTAGACATTGTTTTTAGCTCGACTGATCAGAGATCAACAGAGCTTATGCCGTGGTGCGGCGTCCGTCGTCCGTCTGTCTGTAAAGTTTTATTTGTAGCAACTACTCCTCTGAAACTAATGGATGGATATTCATGAAACTTTACAGAAATGGTGCCCATAGAGTCTAGTTGATCCTAGCAAAAATTCATGTTGATGTGAAATCCAAGATGGCTGCCAAAGCTAAAAATAGATTTTTTTAAAATACAAGTTTGTAGAGACTGCTTCTTGAAAACTATAAGTGATATTGATATGGGACTTTTTCTAAAATGATCAGCATGACATGATGTTGGTCCTTGTCAAAAATCGTTTTGATCCGACGTTAAACATGTCTGCCAGCGGCCATCTTTTTTTACATAGAGTTATATAGTAAAAACTTGTAGCGACTACTCCTCTGAAACTACATGGCAGATTTTCATGTTGCTCTTGATGTGTAATTGATCCTAGCAAAATTTGAGATTGGCCAGAAATTCAAGATGGCTGCCACAGCTAAAAATAGATTTTTAAAAGATAAGTTTGTAGCGACTACTTCTTGAAAACTAAGTGATATTGATATGGGACTTTTTCTAAAATGATCAGCATGACATGATGTTGATCTGAGTCAAACATTATTTTGATTCGACGTTAAAAGGGGCAGTCCTCAGTTTCGCACGAATGTCCATGGTGTAAATCAGAAAGAAATCAACTAAGCATCTTTTAGGTCCATGGATGGCATTTATAATAATTATGAAGCACATGTTTGATGTTGTTTTCAGTTTTGAGTACTTCTAAGTTTGTTTTGGTGTATTGGAATATGCATTCTTTGGGTTTTTTGGAGGCTATAAAAAGAAAAATGCTCAACTAGCAAAAACTTCCAAAAAGTAGGCAAAATGGTTGATTTTGACTCGCGGGGAGATCAGCATGGAATAACTTTTTAAAATGCCGGATAGGGTATGTACAACTTAGCATTTCCTGATATGCAAGAGCATTATGAGTGCAGACATGACCCTGATATGCTTAGGAATTTTTATTTTTTTATTTATTGACATTTGAAATATTGCTAAAATTGCATTTTTAGCATGTTTTGAGGGGTGGGGTAATCTTAAGAAATGGGACTAAAGTTGTACAGAAAATGCTTTTTGATGCTTTTATTTGGTATGGAAACATGTGTAATTTTATTGTCTTCTAAGAAATGTATGACACAATGATGATGTGATTTATTTTTGCTCAAGGATTCAGATTAAGAGCTTGTCATGGGTTTGATTATTGATAACTGTACATTAAACTGTGGAGTGCCCCCTAAACATGGCTGCCAGTGGATATCTTTGTTTACATAGAGTTATATAGTAAAAACTTGTAGCGACTAATCCTTTGAAACTACTTGACGGATGTTCATGAAACTTCACAGGAATGTTGCTCTTGATGTCTAATTGATCCTAGCAAAATTTCAGGTCCGCCGGAAATTCAAGAAGGCCGCTACGGCTAAAAATACATTTTCAAAAAAAACGTTTGTAGCGACTACTTTCTGAAATCAAAATCAATCAGTAGAGCTTCAAGGTCATTGACCTCTTGTTAAAAACAAGTTTGTAGCGACTAGTGATATTGATGTGGGACTTTTTCTGAAATGATCAGCATGACAAGATGTTGATCCTTCTCGAAAATTATTTTGATTCAATTATTTTGATTCAACACTAAACATGGCTGACAGTGGCCATCTTTGTTTACCAAGAGTTATATAGTAAAAACTTTAACTTGTAGCGACTACTCCTCTGAAACTATTTGACAGTTTTTATGAAACTTCACAGGAATGCTGATCTAGCTATCAAAATCTATCAGTAGAGCTTCAAGGTCATTGACCTCTTGTTTTTTATTTCATCACCAAATTTCCCAATTTTGAGCTTTTTACATGTACGCGCTTTTTTCCCCAATTCAGATGGCCCCGGGCCCCAGTTTCAAAAAGGTAGAAAAATCCCTGGTAGCTAAAACTGTGATCAGTTGTGTTTTACTGGAAATATGCTTTGTTAAAGCTGGTGTTATTTAAATATTAGTTTATTACTGTACATATCATGTTTTTATCCTTAAATGTACATTTCAACAATTTGGCAAAAATCGTGCATATTTTTTCACAATTTTGGAAAAAAAACGTGCACATTTTCACAAAATGACTAGGCTAGGGAGTCTTCACAAATTTGGGTAAAAACGTGCACATTTTCACAGGTCTAGAGACACGTCCTCACAGGTCTGGAGACACACATCCTCACAGGTGTGAAGAGACACATACTCGCCAGGGTTCGACACTAACGCAGGTCCGCTGGCACGAGACTACCTGATTTTTCAAGGGCCACCACTTTCCTAAAGATTAGTGGCCCATCGGGCCTGCTATTTTAAAATACGGACATTAAAGATATTCATGATGTATATCCATCTCATGTAGTATGGTTGTACATATAGGATTGTCAAGCGTTTGCATGATTGACTTTGTGTAACAGGTTTTCGCGTTCTTTAAAAATGTGAAAAATTCTCAAAATCGTCTGCCGCCAAAATAACAAAAGAAAAAGCTGGAAAATAAAACAGAACAACACCGTATATGTGGGTCTTTTTTTACTGTAATGTTTCGGTAAGTATAGCTGTACATGAGAAGGACTGCCTATCAGTTAGAAGGACCACCCGTTTTCAATGGCAGAAAGTCCTGCAGGCTTCCTACAAAAGTTAGTGTCAAACTCCGCTCCTATGTCTGGAGAGGCACATCCTTACATGTCTGAAGACACACATCCTCACAGGTCTGGAGACGCACATACTCAAATGGTTGGAAAGGCACATCCTCACAGGTCTGGAGCCACATCCTCACATGTCTGGAGACACACATCCTCACATGTCTGGAGACACACATCCTCACAGGCCTGGAGGAACACATCCTCACAGGTCTTGACTTTGAGATGCACATCCTCACAGGTCAGGACTCGGAGACACACATTCTCACATGTCTGGAGACAGATCATCACAGGGCTGGAGACATATCCTCACAGGTCCGGAGACACGCATCCTCACAGGTCCGGAGACGCACATCTTCACATATCTGGATAGACACATCCTCACAAGTCTGGAGGAACACATCCACACATGTCTGGAGAGACACATCCTCACATGTCTGGAGACACATCCTCACATGTCTGGAGAGACACATCCTCACATGTCTGGACACACATCCTCAGATGTCTAGAGGCACATCCTCACAGGTCTGGAGACGCACATCCTCACATGTCTGGAGACACATCCTCAGATGGCGTTTAACATCGATATGATTTTTAACAATTTTTAATGTGAAAGGTCGAGGTAATGACGATAGAAGTTAAAGGGAAAAATCTGCCCGTGGCACATGCATGTTCTATAAAGGACTGTTCTACTTGAACAGTACTTCCGCAATATTTCCCATGTTATCAGTTTTCACCTGCAACTGGCTGCTTTGAAAGACCACGTGTGATTTTTTTTTCTACAATCGAGTATCCATTTCTTAATCAATACGGTTCTGGTGGAAACTAAGATTTTGGAGTTTTTATGTGGGTAATACCATTACTGATCTTTGCGTCTAGACTTGCTTTGCTGCGATCAATACTTAGCGCACACGAAATTATTGACATTATTTTTCCATAAATTTAAATAAATGTCTTTCCTGTGCTAATTTTTTTGGAGCAGGAACAAGCATTTACATTCCCAGCAGTATAAACACTTGTACGTTTTCAAGAAAATTACAGGGAATCGAAAAAGAGTGGTTATAGTAATAATAAAAAAAGAGAGAGGTAAAAAATTAGGTTTCTGCGCAAGAATTTGCCTTTGAAGATCAGTATTTTTAGGGTTTTGGGGCTGGAGGGCCTGCTTAACGAGGTTAAACTTGAGTAATTCTCTACTGTTAATTCTTTCTTGGAGCTAGACCTATAAACTTGAGAAAAAAAGATGAATCAAATGCTAGAATTAACATTAAAGCGACACAAAGCAATCTTGCAGTGTTTATCAGCATTTCGATTTATTTATACTAGCTTAATTGTATATAATAAAATAAAAGGTTGAGTTTTATTTTCTCCGTCTTATTCTACCATAGGTTTAAATATATTATTGGTGCAATATAATCAACAGTTAATAATAGGCAAATCCAATTTGTTTTATTCTTGTAACTAATATTATTGATTAAACAAATGCAAATTATGTAGAAAAAAAGAATGGGACGCCGTGAGTTTTAAACAAATCAGGATTGTTGTGTGTCATCTTTAAGATGCCTTGCACTTTAAGGCAAGAAAAAAAGTTTCCGAGCCATAACGACCCAACGTTTTACATTTTGTTCAAGCATTCAATGATATCGTGTTTAAACATAACGAGGGAGCCTCCGTGGCCGGGATAGTCGAGGCGCTGCTTCTAAAACGTTCTCGCCTCTCACCGCTGTAGGGGTTCGAATTGCACTAGGAACTCGATTTGTCAAGTAAGAAAAAGTTGATTCGTAAGGACGGCCGGAGGTATATAGTACTGGGTCTACCCATGAAAATTGGGTGGTCACATAAACAATTTGCCTACCAACACAGGTAGGCAAAGGCAGGTGATTTTGATCAGCAGAGCTTATGCCGTGGTGTGGCATCCGTCAGTCTGTCTGTCCGTAAACTTTTTTTGTAAAAACTACTCTGAAAATACTTGATGGATTTTCATGAAACTTCACAGGACTGTTTCTCTTCATGTCTAGTTGATCCTAGCAAAACATCAGGTCGGCCGGAATTTCAAGATGGCCGACACAGCTAAAAATAGATTTTAAAAATGCAATTTTGTGGCGACTGCTTCTCAAAAACCATAAGTGATATTGAATTGGAACCTTTACCAAAATGACTGGTGTGACATGTACTTGGTCCTAACCAAGATTCATTTTGATTGGATGTCAATCATGGCTGCCAGCAGCCATCTTTGTTTACATAGAGTTATATAGGAAAGACTTTTGGCGGATACTCCTCTGAAACTACATTATGGACTTTCATGAAACTTCACAGGAATGTTGCTTTTGATGTCTAGTTGTTAATTTCAGGTCGGCTAGAAATTTAAGATGGCCACCACGGCTATAAATAGATTTAAAAAATGCTATTTTGTGGGGACTACTTCTCAAAAACCATAAGAGATATTGATTTGGAACCTTTACCAATATGACTGCCAGGACAGGTAGTTGGTCCTAACCAAAGTTTGTTTTGATTAGATGTCAAACATGGCCGCCAGTGGCCATCTTTGTTTACATAGAGTTATATAGGAAAATATTGTGGCGACTACTCCTCTTAAACTACTTGATGGTATTTCTTGAAACTTGACAGGAATGTTGTCCTTGATGTCTTGTTGATCCTAGCAAAAATTCAGTCAGTAGGAAATACAAGATGGCCGTCACTGCTAAAAATAGATTTTAAAAATGCGACTGGCGACTACTTCTCAAAACCGTAAGTGATATTGATTTGGAACCTTTACCAAAACGACAAGTTAACATGTACTTGATCCTAACCAATATTCATTTTGGTGGGATGTCAAACATGGCAGCCAGAGGCCATCTTTGTTTACATAGAGTTATATGGTGTGTGACCCTTGATAAAACTGGACAAAACCGGTTTTACCTGTCAATTATAGGCTCCACTGAGTTTTAATTGCTTTACAACTTGTTACCTCGGCTGTCTCAAATGAAATTTGATTTGATGGGCATGGCTATAATCGGTAATTTGCAAATTATGGAGGTCCATAGTAAAGAATCTCGGCGTCATTGACAGGTAAAACCGGTTTTGTCCAGTTTTATCAAGGGTCACACAAGTGGCTGGCATGAGGAGAGTGCTAGTTAGATAATTGGCCTAGCCGCGCATTTCACAAAATGTAGCAGTATAATCTCGACGCCAGATTGCTTAATTTATATTTGAAACTCCTTACACAAACGGCTTATACTTTTCAGGCTTTTTCTTTTATATTTGTGGGTAATTTTTCTATGTATTTATCAAAGTAACAAAGAGAAACAAAGTATTGATAGACATACAACATTTAATAATCTCTAACATAGGGGAAAGAACTCTTCGCGAATGGAGACTGAACACCGAAGTGAAATTGTCACTGGCAAAAACGATCGATTGCTTTGATAATAAATTAAAGAAACTGTTCCATTAAGTTTACTCCTACAGTTGACAGTTTTACTTACTTTTCATTAATGTATGCCAGTCTAAAAGCTTTCCTGGACTGATGAATTGAAAACTGTTTGCAAAATGTTCTTCACTGTATAAAAACTGGGTGGGGTATGACACGCAAAAGCAAATAAGTATTTATTTTTAGCTTGAAACTGTTTATATAGCTAATTTTTTCCCATGAACTTCCAAATTTGATATACAGGAAGAATTTGAACCTTAGTGGAAGCCCTGCATAAGTGGTATCGGTTTGGTACCTTTACCAAAATGACTTTCATAAAACTTGACAGGAATGTTGGTCTTGATGTCCAGTTAGTCACAAGTAAAAATTAGGTTGGCCAGAAATTCAAGATGGCTGCCACAGCTTAAATACAAGATTGTGGTAACTAACTACTTATCAAAAACCGCAAGTGGTATTGATTAGGAACATTTACTAAAATGACTGGCATGACATGTAGTCCTAAATAAAATACAGTTTGATTCTATGTGATATACATGTAAGAAAACTTGTGGCGACTACTTCTCTGAAAATGTTGGTCTTATTTCCATAAAACTTCACAGGTTCCCATGGCTGATCTGGCTATCAAAATCTATCAGTAGAGCTTCAAGGTCATTGATCTCTTGTATTATGTACTTGCTGTATATATAAATTATATATATACTAAAATTATATATATACTAAATGACTGGAATTTCCGATATTTAATTTATATACGGCACACTTAATTCCACTTAATATTCCAGAGAAATTCTGGAAAAGGCAAGTAACTCGCAGGCTGATCAGGGTTTACAATGTCTGGCTGCTGATCAGTCATTTTCCCTAAAGCACCCCTCTGTGACAGAACTGGATTGGTCTTAATTCAAAGAAAGAACAGTCCATTATATATATGTAGAGGGTTAAGGGTTAAAGGACAAAACTGTACTATTGTAGACTTTCTAATCACAGTACACTTTATATCACGAAATTCATAAAATTAATGTTGTTGTTTGACTTTGAAAAATTGAGCCATTTCATTAGTGTATTTAATGTAAAGAGATTGCAAAATGTTACATTCTCAGTTTGCTCACCTGCTTGAGCCAAATGTATATTCTATCTATAATGAAGCTTTGAAGGGATACCATTTGGTGTGTTATGTGTTGTTTTAGTCGTTTTTCCGAAAGAAAAGGTCTAATGTAGCCATGTACCACTCAATTAAAAGCAGCATAGTATAAATAGAATATATCGGGGTTCTCAGTAGACTTTAAAAGTGGAAGAGTCATATGACCCTTGACTCAAAAATCCCAAGGGTCAAATTGAAATGTCAAAAGTCAGATATAAATCGAACAAATTGAAGCGCCGTTTTATAAAACATCCTTTAATGACTTTAATTTTAGTGAATTCTGTAAATATTTTATTGCCAGGAAGGTGTGCAAGAATATGCATTTGAACTTAAAAAACTATTATTCCATTTTACAATAATGTGTCATTATGTGAAAGATTCAAAGTTATGTAAGGCTGTTTAATAAATTGGTCCACATTTGTTAATATTAGAATTTATTGGTGTTATTACATATTATAAGTTATTGGTGTTATTATAACACAAGCTCTCTTATTTTCTGCTTCTTAGGGGTCAGACAGTGCAACGTCAGACAGTGCATCCCCAACAGGCCGTTTCGTAGACTGCCATGACATAAACGAAAATATACTTCTTTGCGCCATTTGTGTATTGACCATACATAAAATAAT
>JAWPHD010019076.1:0-37174 GCA_037043455.1 Cyrtodaria siliqua
TATGTATAATACAATTAGGACAATATGTTTTGTAAAAATACTTTCATAACTGTAAAGGACTGGGGAAATAAAAAAAAAAGGTCCTACCTACCCACTTAAACCTTTTTGAGTCGGAGCGTGAGGATATGTACAAACCAACAATTTGTTAAGGATGGCCTAATTAAATCCTACTCTGACAGTAATAAAATGTGTCTCCCTAGATTCCCTGAACCATTTTTTTTCTCTTCTTATTAACAAATATGAGGCGCAGTTGTCATTTTGCTAGAGAAATGGATTGGTGACAAAGGGTCAAAGGTTTGATCCTTGACTTGAGGACCCAGGTTTGACTCCCACCTCACCAGACCTTCAGACAAGCACTAACCCACATCTCCGTCCCAATATAACCCACATCTCCGTCCCAATATAACCCACATCTCCGTCCCAATATAACCAATGTGTAAAATCAGATGTAAATCAATCAATGAATTTATTGACAATAATAGTATTGATTCACACAGTTCAATATTTATTGAATATTAGTCTTAAAATGAGGCCAGTTGAAGTACACCACATACAGGTATGGCCTCCTCGTACAGGTATGGCCTCCTCGGATCACCTGTGGATTTAATAGACTGAAAATTGTCCAATACACAGTAAATCGATATAAATTTGTAAACATTAGACTTAACATTGCTCTGGACAGATAACCTTGTGATTATTGGTAAACACCTTAAACCCAATTGTTGTAATTGAACTGAATTGGGTTTTAAGGTGCACCAACACATGAAAGGTTATATGGCGCCTAACAGGCATGAACATGCCAGGCTCATCCTCCATGTACATCGAGATAAAATATGGAAAATGCGCCTAGAACCTTCTCACCCTGAACTGCAGAGTTGCTGCAAATTCTATCGTAGAAACTCCATTTAAGCTGGAGCCACATTTATTGTTTTTCTGCCACTGCTCTTTTGATGTGAGCGAGATGGCACCTGAAACAATGAAGACCTTTAATGAACATGAACAAAAAATGATAAAATGAACATGAATTTGGGGGGATTTTACACCTCTGTCTACCCCTCCAAAGGGATCTGCTGTGGCCCTATTCTTTGCCCCGTGACCAAACGGGGCCGCCGGGAACCACACGGGGCCCATTGTTGTAAATAGGCATAAATAAATCAGAACAATTTTCAGTATACAAAAAAGAAATGTCATTTACCAGCATTCATTATGCTTAAATGATTACTTCTTAAACTGTTCACACACTTTTAAGGTTAAAGATAATTTAAAAGTTTGATCTATTTTAAACTAATATAAATAAGGACAGTACACATATAATAATAATATTGTCATATTTTGTGTATTAAGTAAAGTAACTTTACATTGATTTTAAGAACAGAGAAAATCAAGAGTGACTCACAGCAATCTAGATTTTTTAAAACTCAGCGTCCTATTAGTTTTTCTACATAATTTGCATTTGATTAATCATTAATAATAATCGTTAGAATAGTATATTGCAAATAGTTTTTTCATATTATTAACATGTTGATTAAATTGCATCACTACTACATTAAAACCTATGTTAGAATAACATGAGAAAATGAAAACTCAAAATCTTATTAATTATATGCAAGCAGGTTTAAAGTCAAAATGATACCCGATAAATTAATCTATATCTATGCTAAAATAAAACACCTCAAGATTGCCTTGTGTCCATTTAAATTATGGTCACTCATTCAAAATTTAACAAACATGATACAATTGAAGTCTGTATCGTATACGTAGGAATGAATGAATGAATGGTGTTTTACGGCACGTCGACACATAAATAGGTCATATTGTGCGCAAAAACTGATGAATGATGATGAGGGATTAATTAAAAATTAATGTAAAATTAATGTAAATATATAAAGATATAACTATTTACAAGTAAGGGATGATATGGTAGTAATACAAACTATATATGTAAATCAACAAATGCCCGAAAACGTAGGAATACATTTGCTGAGAAAGGATATACAAAGATCAGTATGTTAGTACTTCAATTCCATATTTATTTTTAAGTTTGTGTAACTCTATCCCCTGCAACCCTTACCCAGTCCCCAAGCTAGCCCAGGTCATTATAATATTTCTTAAAGCGACACACGGCAATCTTGAAGTTTTTATCAAGCATTAAAATTAGCGTCTTGAATTATTATTTTTTTGGAGTTTTCGTTTATTCATCTCATTCTACCATAGGCTTGATTATAATATCGGTGCATTATAATCAACTGTAAATAATATGCAACAATAGTTTTCTTGATACAACATGTACTATCCTTACAGATTATATTAATGATTGTACAAAATTAATGCATTAAAGTTACTGGTATGCAGAAAAACAAACGAGCTGCCGTGAGTTTTCAAAAAATCAAGATTACCATGTGTCCCTTTAAACATAACATTCATAGACAGCCCTAATACATATATATATATATATATATATAATATACATGTACATATATATATATATATATATATATATAATATACATGTACTACTTCACTAGTTATCATAGTCATCATGGTCATTATCTATATTTACAATCACAACCATAGTGCATACAATATTAATTTAATTGCCTTTCACATTTATTCACATTTAACCATGTTAACTATTAAATAGTTTGCTTTGCACATTTTTCACATTTTTGCTTTCACAGTTTTACACAATACTGTCCCTCGAGCTGTTCTTGTTACAAGATCTTGCTGCGACCAAGTAAGTTTCTGCCCCTACAAGCTCCATCTCGACTAGCCTTGTTCAGACAGAAATAGGCAGAAATAAACAGAAACAAACAACCGATAACATGTCAATTTCTTGTCCATTTTCACTGGTCGTTTGCCAGAACGCAGTTGTGTGATGAAAATAGATTGTACATTAGTCACAACAGGAATGGAACATGTCGGTACAGAAATCATTTCCCCATTTAAATGTCCAGACACATCTGGGATTATTGATATCTTACCTGTAGCTTGAACTCAATGTACTGTAGATGTGTTTGGGCATTTAAATGTTAAATATTAAATAAAATGTCACAATATTGAAACAGCTGTTACATAGTGTGTGTACATGCACCTACACTAAAGTTCATTCCGCTATTAATTAAGGCTAGTTGACAGTTCCTGATTTAATTAGGACAGTTTCTTTTCAATTATTTATTTCAAAATGACGTACGGCTATTACATTTTCTATGAGTTGAGATTTCATCATAAGTACATGTAAACAATTTAAAATGTAATAAATAGATTATTTAACTGCTGTGACCGATTACAGGAAATCCTTCACTCGATGATAGGCCTGGTTTTGTTTTTTCACTCACTCATATATGCTTGTTCTTGAAAAGAACCACACGTCTACCATCTCAAGAAGGACTTCCCTATAATCGATCCCAGCAGTTAAATAATCTCTATATAATATAGTGTACATAATATTCAAATAAACAATCAGTTGTTTGCATTTTGTTTAGCTATTAATACTTGAATTATATATACTGAGCAAAAATAAAAAGTACCCCTTTTGCTTTCCCTTAGGCCAAAAAAATAAATAGGTGTGTTTCCTATTGCATGCTCTAAAAAAATAGGGCATTTTTTTTTTTTTTCTTCTTCTTTTTTTTTTTTTTGGAGCAAGATATTGTGAGATTCTACATATATTTATCTCATAATTCCCATACAAGTTGATGATACAACTGAAAGTTTCTCTGTAATGTCAGTTTACCTCGATATATTGCGATAAATCATTGTTCAAAACAAATTTTTTTTTTTTTTTTTTTCATAAAAGTGTAAGTCGGCCCCTTAAAAATAGGGTCGGTCGGGCCACCGGAAACACAGATATATATTTTTTTGGCCTTATTATATAGAAAGCAAAACAGGAAATAATAAATGATGTAGATCGACCACCACCAATAGTCCAAACCCTTTTTTTTTTTTTTTGAAAAGTTCAGTACACAAGGCAGTTATCCCCCTTTTTCTTAAACCATGCATTTTTGGTAAAAACACATAAAATCTACAAACATTACCTTTTTTTAACCAAGACTATACTCTATAGATATTTTTCGAAAAAAAAATCACAGAAAAACACAACATTGATCGTATAGGTAGCAGCTTTTGATTATCAACAAGAGGTCAATGACCTTGAAGCTCTACCGATTGATTTTGATTTCAGGAAGTAGTCGCTACAGACTTGTTTTTTGAAAAATTATTTTTAGCCGTGGCGGCCATCTTGAATTTCCGGCCGACCTGAAATTTTGCTAGGATCAATTAGACATCAAGAGCAACAATCCTGTGAAGTTTCATGAAAATCCGCCAAGTAGTTTCAGAGGAGTAGTCGCTACAAGTTTTCATCATATAACTCTATGTAAACAAAGATGGCCACTGGCAGCAATGTTTAACGTCGAATCAAAATAATGTTTGACTCTGATAAGCATCATGTCATGCTGATCAATTTACAAAAAGTCCCATATCAATATCACTTATAGTTTTCAAGACGTAGTCGCTACAAACTTCTTTTTTAAAAATCTATTTTTAGCTGTGGCGGCCATCTTGAATTTCTGGCCGACCTGAAAATTTGCTAGGATCAATTAGACATCAAGAGCAACATTCCTGTGAAGTTTCATGAAAATCCGTCAAGTAGTTTCAGAGGAGTAGTCGCTACAAGTTTTCATCATATAACTCTATGTAAACAAAGATGGGCACTGGCAGCCATGTTTAACGTCGAATCAAAATAATGTTTGACTCTGATAAGCATCATGTCATGCTGGTCATTTTACAAAAAGTCCCATATCAATATCACTTATAGTTTTCAAGACGTAGTCGCTACAAACTTCTTTTTTAAAAAATCTATTTTTAGCTGTGGCGGCCATCTTGAATTTCTGGCCGACCTGAAATTTTGCTAGGATCAATTAGACATTAAGAGCAACATACCTGTAAAGTTTCATGAAAATCCGCCAAGTAGTTTCAAAGTAGTAGTCGCTACAAGTTTTCATTATATAACTCTATGTAAACAAAGATGGCCGCTGGCAGCCATGTTTAACGTCGAATCAAAACAATTTTCGACAAGGACCAACATCATGTCATGCTGATCATTTTAGAAAAAGTCCCATATCAATATCACTTAGAGTTTTCAAGAAGTAGTCGCTACAAACTTGTTTTTTAAAAACCTATTTTTAGATCTGGCGGCCATCTTGGATTTCACATCAACATGAATTTTTGCTAGGATCAACTAGACTTCATGGGCAACATTTCTGTAAAGTTTCATGAAAATCCATTCAGTAGTTTCAGAGGAGTAGTCGCTACAAAAAAAAGTTTACGGACAGACAGACGGACGACGGACGCCGCACCACGGCATAAGCTCTGCTGATCTCTGATCAGTAGAGCTAAAAATCATCAAATTACCCCCTTTAAGGTTTCCATAGCATCCATAAAAGAGTATTGCTTGGCAAAATTTGAAACTGTTTAAAGAAATATTTAGTACTCACTCAATAGTGCTTAAAAACATTAAACACTGTTTAATTAAAGCGCTGTTCAAAAACTGGCCTTATGGGAATACCAGCAAGAAAGGGGGTACTTTTTTTTTTGTGTCTCAGTATAGATCTAGAGGGATATATACCTACTGGTTAGGTGGTGCAAACAATCATGTGAAGGTTTACTTTTTTAAATAGTATAGAATATATTAGTAAGATAGGATATTTTGAATTTTCGTTAGAACATTTAAATGTTTAAACAAATTTCATGTCAAAAATTGATAAAACTCGATTTCTCACTCGAATTGAAAACCCCCAGATCCCTTCACCCCTAGAAAATAATGGTAAATTCCTTACACATTACAATACATGTATATGCCAGTATTTTAAAGGGACCCACAGCAATCATAGAATCTATATAACAGAAAAAAATATTACTTGAGAATTTCTAAAAAAAATAGTTTAAGTATTAGTTAGAGGCTATGAAGTGAAATTTTAACAACCCTAAGGGAAGGAGCGCAGCGACTGACCGGGGTTTCTTAATTGTTAAAATTTCACTTCTAAGCCTCTAACTGACTTAGTGTTTGCCCTACTTTTTCCCCGCGCTTCTACGAAACCACGCCTCAACACGTTCGCTCTTCTACTAAATCCGCCTCCATGTGTCCAAAAAGTGCGTGCCATTTAGTAAGCGATTACTTAATGATTAAATGGATAAAATTGCTGATCGTTAGAAATTTACATGAATAAGTTCGCCATTTTTTAAAAATTCCTCACCGTATGATTGGAGGAAAAAGTAGGGCAAACACTAAAACAATATAATGCACCATTTATTTAGAAACACCTGAGGTAGAACAACTACAAATTATTTCAAATGGTCATTGTGTCCCTTTAAATGCTACCAATAAACTCAATAAATAGACAAGTTCTACAAGGTGAGGGCATGTGTCAATACAGTCACAACAGGTATAGGCAGTTGATAACCTGTCTATGACATGTCTGGTTCATGTTTGTTACTCTGGTGTGATGCCAACTTTCCATGACATGATGTGAATTGATCAGTTTGAACAGATTGTGACATGTCTGGACACAAGACAAATATTTTGCAAGCTTTGACATAATTGGGAAATGGTTAGGTATACACATATACAGTACCTGTAGATAAGTTTGATATTTATAACAAATTGTGCAGCTGAGCTGAAGGATGAATGCTTTTTTTATTCTGCAGTCTTAATTTTGTTAACATTTAAAGGGACAAAAGGCAATTTTCAAGAATTTTTCAAGCATTTGAAGTAGCATCTCCATTTATTAATCCAGTATCATTTTTAGCTCTACTGATCAGAGATCAGCAGAGCTTATGCCGTGGTGCGGTGTCCGTCGTCCGTCCGTCTGTCTGTCCGTTAACTTTTTTTTGTAGCGACTACTCCTCTGAAACTACTGAATGGATTTTCATGAAACTTTACAGAAATGTTGCCCATGAAGTCTAGTTGATCCTAGCAAAAATTCATGTAGATGTGAAATCCAAGATGGCCGCCAAATCTAAAAATAGGTTTTTAAAAAACAAGTTTGTAGCGACTACTTCTTGAAAACTCTAAGGGATATTGCTATGGGACTTTTTCTAAAATGATCAGCATGACATGATGTTGGTCCTTGTCGAAAATCGTTTTGATTCAACGTTAAACATGGCTGCCAGCGGCCATCTTTGTTTACATAGAGTTATATAATGAAAACTTGTAGCGACTACTCCTCTGAAACTACTTGACGGATTTTCATGAAACTTCACAGGAATGTTGCTCTTGATGTCTAATTGATCCTAGCAAAATTTCAGGTCGGCCGAAAATTCAAGATGGCCGCCACGGCTAAAAATAGATTTTTAAAAAATAAGTTTGTAGCGACTACTTCTTGAAAACTATAAGAGATATTGATATGGGACTTTTTCTAAAATGATCAGGATGACATGATATTGGTCCTTGTCGAAAATCGTTTTGATTCGACGTTAAACATGGCTGCCAGTGGCCATCTTTGTTTACATAGAGTTATATAATGGAAACTTGTAGTGACTACTTCTCTGAAACTACTTGACGGATTTTCATGAAACTTCACAGGAATGTAGCTCTTGATGTCTTATTGATCCTAGCAAAATTTCAGGTCGGCCGGAAATTCAAGATGGCCGCCACGGCTAAAAATAGATTTTTAAAAAATAAGTTTGTAGAGACTACTTCTTGAAAACTATATGAGATATTGATATGGGACTTTTTCTAAAATGATCAGCATGACATGATGGTTATCCGAGTCAAACATTATTTTGATTCGACGTTAAACATGGCTGCCAGTGGCCATCTTTGTTTACATAGAGTTATATATTGAAAACTTGTAGCGACTACTCGTCTGAAACTACTTGACGGATTTTCATGAAACTTCACAGGAATGTTGCTCTTGATGTCTAATTGATCCTAGGAAAATTTCAGATCGGCCAGAAATTCAAGATGGCCACCACAGCTAAAAATAGATTTAAAAAAAATAAGTTTGTAGCGACTACTTCTTGAAAACTATAAGTGATATTGATATGGGACTTTTTCTAAAATTATCAGCATGACATGATGGTTATCCGAGTCGAACATTATTGTGATTCAATGTTAAACATGGCTGTCAGCGGCCATCTTTGTTTACATAGAGTTATATAATGAAAACTTGTAGCGACTACTCCTCTGAAACTACTTGACGGATTTTCATGAAACTTCACAGGAATGTTGCTCTTGATGTCTAATTGATCCTAGCAAAATTTCAGGTCGGCCGGAAATTCAAGATGGCCGCCACTGCTAAAAATAGATTTTCAAAAAACAAGTTTGTAGCGACTTCTTCCTGAAAACAAAATCAATCAGTAGAGCTTCAAGGTCATTGACCTCTTGTTTCTTCAAACCGGCATATAATGAACTAAAACTTTTATTTTTTTATTTTTTTCTTCACATTCCACCTTGGGTTTGACTATATTATTGGTGCAATATAATCAAAAGTTAGTAATATAAAAAAAAAAATCCTTTATACTATTCTTACAATTAATATAAATAATTGAGCAAATACAAATTATGAAGAAAAACTGATGAGATGCTGTGAGTTTTTAAACAAGAGGTCAATGACCTTGAAGATCTACTGATAGGTTTTTGATAGCTAGATCAGCATTCCTGTGAAGTTTCATGAAAATCCGTCCAGTAGTTTCGGAGGAGTAGTCGCTACAAGTTTTCATTATATAACTCTATGTAAACAAAGATGGCCACTGGCGGCCATGTTTAACGTCAAATCAAAATATTTTTTGACAAGGACCAACATCATGTCATGCTGATCATTTTAGACAAAGTCCCATATCAATATCACTTACGGTATAGTTTTCAAGAAGTAGTCGCTACAAACTTGTTTTTTGAAAATCTATTTTTAGCCATGGTGGCCATCTTGAATTTCCAGCCGACCTGAAGTTTTGCTAGGATCAATTTGACATCAAGAGCAACATTCGTGTGAAGTTTCATGAAAATCCGTCTAGTAGTTTCAGAGGAGTAGTCGCTACAAGATTTCATTATATAACTCTATGTAAACAAAGATGGCCGCTGGCAGCCATGTTTAACGTCGAATCAAAATAATTTTCAACAAGGATCAAGATCATGTTATACTGATCATTTTAGGAAAAGACGCATACCAATATCACTGATAGTTTTCAAGAAGTAGTCACTACAAACTTGTCTTTTGAAAAATTGTTTTCAGCCCTGGCGGCCATCTTGAATTTCCGGCCGACCTGAAATTTTGCTAGGATTAATTAGACATCAAGAGCAACATTCCTGTGAAGTTTCATGAATCTGTCAAGTAGTTTCAGAGGAGTAGTCGCTACAAGTTTTCATTATATAACTCTATGTAAAGAAAGATGGCCGCTGGCGGCCATGTTTAACGTTGCATCAAAATATTTTTCGACAAGGATCAACATCATTCCATACTGATCATTTTAGAAAAAGTCCCATATCAATATCGCTTATAGTTTTCAAGAAGTACTCGCTACAAACTTTTTTTTGAAAATCTATTTTTAGCTGTGGCAGCCATCTTTAATTCCCGACCAACCTGAAATGTTGCTAGGATCATTTAGACATCAAGAGCAACATTCCTGTGAAGTTTCATGGAAATCCATGGAGTAGTTTCAGAGGAGTAGTCGCTACAAGTTTTTACTAAATAACTCTATGTAAACAAAGATGGCCTGGCAGCCATGTTTAACGTCGAATCAAAACGATTTTCGACAAGGACCAACATCATGTCATGCTGATCATTTTAGAAAAAGTCCCATATCAATATCATTTAGAGTTTTGAAGAAGTAGTCGCTACAAACTTGTTTTTTAACAAGAGGTCAATGACCTTGAAGCTCTACTGATTGATTTTGATTTCAGGAAGTAGTCGCTACAGACTTGTTTTTTGAAAATCTATTTTTAACCGTGGCGGCCATCTTGAATTTCCGGCCGACCTGAAATTTTGCTAGGATCAATTAGACATTAAGAGCAACATTCCTGTGAAGTTTCATGAAAATCCGTCAAGTAGTTTCAGAGGAGTAGTCGCTACAAGTTTTCATTATATAACTCTATGTAAACAAAGATGGCCGCTGGTAGCCATGTTTAACGTCAAATCAAAACAATTTTCGACAAGGACCAACATCATGTCATACTGATCATTTTAGAAAAAGTCCCATATCAATATCTCTTATAGTTTTGAAGAAGTAGTCGCTACAAACTTATTTATTTTAAATCTATTTTTAGCTGTGGCGGCCATCTTGAATTTCCGGCCGACCTGAAATTTTTCTAGGATCAACTAGACATCAAGATCAACATTCCTGTGAAGTTTCATGAACATCCGTCAGGTAGTTTCAGAGGAGTACTCGCTACAAACTTTTTTTTGAAAATCTATTTTTAGCTGTGGCAGCCATCTTTAATTCCCGACCAACCTGAAATGTTGCTAGGATCATTTAGACATCAAGAGCAACATTCCTGTGAAGTTTCATGGAAATCCATGGAGTAGTTTCAGAGGAGTAGTCGCTACAAGTTTTTACTAAATAACTCTATGTAAACAAAGATGGCCGGGCAGCCATGTTTAACGTCGAATCAAAATAATTTTCCACAAGGATCAACATCATGTCATGCTGATCATTTTAGAAAAAGTCCCATATCAATATCACTTATAGTTTTCAAGAAGTAGTCGCTAAAAACTTGTATTTTGAAAATCTATTTTTAGCCATGGCGGCCATCTTGAATTTCGGGCCGACCTGAAATTTTGCTAGGATCAATTAGACATAAAGAGCAACATTCCTGTAAAGTTTCATGAAAATCCGCCAAGTAGTTTCAGAGGAGTAGTCGCTACAAGTTTTTACTATATAACTCTATGTAAACAAAGATGGCCGCTGGCAGCCACGTTTACGTCGAATCAAAACGATTTTTGATAAGGACCAACATCATGTCATGCTGATCATTTTAGAAAAAGTCCCATATCAATATCACTTATAGTTTTTAAGAAGTAGTCGCTACAAACTTGTATTTTGAAAATCTATTTTTAGCTTTGGCGGCCATCTTGGATTTCACATCAACATGAATTTTTGCTAGGATCAACTAGACTTCATGGGCAACATTTCTGTAAAGTTTTATGAATATCTATCCAGTAGTTTCAGAGGAGTAGTCGCTACAAATAAAAGTTAACGGACAGACGGACGGACGGACGGACGACGGACGCCGCACCACGGCATAAGCTCTGCTGATCTCTGATCAGTAGAGCTAAAAATCTATTTTTAGATTTGGTGGCCATCTTGGATTTCACATCAACATGAATTTTTGCTAGGATCAACTAGACTTCATGGGCAACATATCTGTAAAGTTTCATGAAAATCCATTCAGTAGTTTCTGCTGATCTCTGATCAGTAGAGCTAAAAATCGAGATTGGGTGTGTTCCTTTCAGAAAGTTTTAAAGAATGTTACATTGAAATAGTGGATTAATCATGTTAATATACAGATAGGAATAAATCCGCATGATTTCATCTCCCCGTCTTTCTTTTCTGTTCTTTTCATTTCTGTTCTTCTCTCTCTCTCCCAGTCTTTCTTTTCTGTTCTTCTCTCTCTCCCCATCTTTCTTTTCTGTTCTTCTTTCTCTCCCCGTCTTTCTTTTCTGTTCTTTTCTCTGTCCGCGTCTTTCTTTTCTGTTCTTCGTGCCTTATCCAGCGGTCAGTCGTGTGGGACACACGACAGGAGGCTACGAGGACTCACGTCTCGCGGCGGAACGGTCACACCGTCCTGCAGCGTATGAGCTTGCGCCCCATTTCAATACAGTGCAACCATGTATTTTGTTGATATATAAAATGGAATTATATGAAATGGGTTTTACATCCCGTTTTCAAATGTAATGTCACATTGGGATCTCAGAGGTAGATGACAATTACAATCAGACAATGCCATGCTCTATGAAGTCATACAGTCATAAGAGGCCCAATAGGACCTGCATCGCTCTACTGGCTATATGGAGTCTGTGGAGGGGAACACGACATCAATATGCGCAACTAGGCTTGGTACTGATCATTCCTGCCAAGTTCCACTGAAATCCAGCCAGGGGTTCAGGAAAACTAGTTTGGATAAAGTTTGTGTATAAGGGGGCAACTCTATCAAAAATCATACAACCGGAACACGGCAATGATATGCGCAACTAGGCTTGGTACTGATCATCCCTGCAAAGTTTCGTTGAAATCTGGCCATGGGTTCAGGAGAAAAAATCATTCAGCCGTAACACGGCGATGATTTGCACAACTAGACCTGGTACTGATCATCCCTAAAAAGTTTCGCTGAAATCCGGCCATGAATTCAGAAGACTAATCTCGACAAAGTTTGTATATTAAAACCTTTAAAGGGCCACAACTCTGCCAACAATCATTCAACTGGAACACTGTGACGATATGCAAAACTAGGCATGAAACAAATCAATCTTGCCAAGTTGCGCTGAAATCCGGCCAGGGGTTCAGGAGAACTATTCCAGAAAAAGTTTGTGTATTAAAACCTATTAAAGGCCGTAACTCCAACAAAAATCTTACAGCCGGAACACGGTGATGATATGCACAACTAGGCTTGGTACTGATCGTCCCTGCAAAGTTTAGGCCAGGGCTTCAGGAGAACTAGACCGGACAAAGTTCGTGTACTAAAACCTTTTATAGGACCATAACTCTGCCAAAATCAATCAACCGGAACACGGTGACGATATGCACAAGATACTGATCATCATTGCAAAATTTCGTTGAAATCCAGCCAAATGCGGGCTCTATCGTCCCTAGCGAGGCATAATGCATCATTTTCAACTAAGTTTTTAACTAAATCAAGGGCGTCTGTAATTACTAATCCAATCTAGCTGGTTTTCAAACTTGTCCAAGCTTTCATTGATATTAGCAACCTGGTTAAGTTTGGCAAAGAAAAAAAAGGTCAATGACCTTGAAGCTCTACTGATAGATTTTGATAGCTAGGTCAGCATTCCTGTGAAGTTTCATAAAAACTGTCAAGTAGTTTCAGAGGAATACCGGTAGTAGTTTCAGAGGAATAGTCGCTACAAGTTGAAGTTTTTACTATATAATTCTAGGTAAACAAAGATGGCCACTGGCAGCCATGTTTAACGTCCAATCAAAATGATTTTTGACAAGGACCAACATCATGTCATGCTGATCATTTCAGAAAAAGTCCCATATCAATATCACTTATAGTTTTCAAGAAGTAGTCGCTACAAACTTGTATTTTAAAAATCTATTTTTAGCTTTGGCGGCCATCTTGGATTTCACATCAACATGAATTTTTGCTAGGATCAACTAGACTTCATGGGCAACATTTCTGTAAAGTTTCATGAATATCCATCCAGTAGTTTCAGAGGAGTAGTCGCTACAAATAAAACTTTAAGGACAGACAGTCGGACGGACAGACGACGCACCATGGCATAATTAAGCTCTGCTGATCTCTGATCAGTCGAGCTAAAAATGAAAGCCATATCATCTTAACGAGGCAAAATACAGCATTTTTTACTAAATCAAGGACCATACTCTGGTGTTACTAGTCCTGGTTTTCAAACTTATCCAAGCTTTTGTTGATATTAACAAGCTGTGCAAGTTTGGTATTAAAGATCAAATAATAAATGAAGGTGCTAGAGTGTTCGATATTCTGCCATATTCTAGAGGCAGAATATGGCATTTTTCAGCAAATCAAGGGCCATAAATAACTCTGGTGTTATTGATCCGATCTGGCTGGTTTTAGAAATTTTCCGAGCTTTCATTGATATTAACAATCTGTGCAAGATTGGTTAAGTGAAGGTGCTAGAGTGGTCACAAGGAAGAAACTGACATTTTTCAGTAAAACAAGGGCCATAACTCTGGTGTTACTGATCCGACCTGGCTGGTTTCGAACTTGTCTTGAGCTTTCATTGATATTAACAATCTGTGCAAGTTTGGTAAAGATCAAATAATAAATGAAGGTGCTCGAGCGTTCACAAGGTAGAATATGGCATTTTACAGCAAATCAAGGGCCATAACTCTGGTGAAACTAATCCAATCTGGCTGGTTTTCGAACTTGTCCTAGCTAGCTTTCATCGATATAAAGACCCTGGTAAAGTTTGGTAATTTTTAGATCCGATTAATAATGAAGGCCCTATTGTGTTCACAAGGCAAAAGTTAAAGTAAGACGGACAACTCGCCATCCCATAAGCATTACTGGTCGAAGGCGATAAAAGAAGTAAAATTCCTCCGGTGAGATTTGAACCCAGGACCCCAGGTTTCCAGAGTACATTATCAAATATTGACCAAGGGCCATAGCTCTGGTGTTTCTAATCCAATCTGGCTTGTTT
Organism: Cyrtodaria siliqua; assembly: GCA_037043455.1. Taxonomy (NCBI): domain Eukaryota; kingdom Metazoa; phylum Mollusca; class Bivalvia; order Adapedonta; family Hiatellidae; genus Cyrtodaria; species Cyrtodaria siliqua. The sequence goes on from JAWPHD010019076.1 coordinate 14,345, forward strand.
TCGAACTTATCCGAGCTTTCATTGATATTAACAAACTGGTAAAGTTTGGTAAAGATTGGACGAAAAATGAAGATACTCGAGTGCAGACGAGACAAAATACATAAATATTTGTTAATTCAAGGGCCATAACTCAGGTGTTACTAATCCGATCTTGCTGGTTTTCGAAATTGTCCAAGCTTTCATTAATATTTACAATCTAGTAAAGATTGGTAAAGATATGATGCAAAATGAAGGCGCTACATTGCAGACAAGACATGCAAAATACAATTTTCGTTAATTCAAGGGCCGTCGTTACTGGTCCGATCTTGCTGGTTTTTGTATGAGCTTCCATTGATACTAACAACTTGGAAAAGTTTGGTAAAGATCAGATAAAAAATGAAGGTGACAGAGCGCAGACACCAAAAAGTTGAACGCATTTTTCGATAATTCAAGGCCATAACTCCAGTTACTGGTCCGATCTGACTTTATCAAACCTCCATGCTTTCATTGATACTAACAATCTGGTCAAGTTTGGTATAGATCGGATGAAAAATGAAGGTGCTAGAGCAGACACCAAAAAGTTAACGGCCGGATGAAGGATGGATGACGGACAACTGACCATGACCACTATGGCCAGTAGAGATAAAAACTGAATTGTTTGGCATTTTTTATGCTCCCCGAAATTTTCCGGAAAGCATATAGTCGCTGCTTTGTCAGTCCGTCCGTCACACTTCTATCCAGAGCATAATCTTGAAAACTACTGATGGGACTACAACAAAACTTCAAAAATTGATAGAGGGCAATGAGAGGAAGTGCAGAGTGCAAGAACCGTAACTCTGTCATCATTCAAATTAGAGTTATTGCCCGTTGTAATTTTATGCTTAGAATTTTTGTCTGGAGCATATCTTCGAATCTACTGATGGGACTGCAACGAAACTTCATATAATGATAGAGGCAATGAGAGGAAGTGCAGAATGCAAGAATCGTAACTCTGTCATCATTCAAACTAGGGTTATTGCCCTTTGTAATTTTATACTGGTCCAACTGCCTGTCACACTTTTGTCCGGAGCATATCTTGAAAACTATACTGATGGGATTAAATGAAACTTCACACAATGATAGAGGGCAATGAGAGGAAGTGCAGAGAGTAAGAATCGTAACTCTGTCATCATTCAAATTAGAGTTATTGCCCTTTGTAATTTTATACTTAGAATTTTTGTCTGGAGCATATCTTCAAAACTACTGGGACTGCAACGAAACTTCACATAATGATAGAGGCAATGAGAGGAAGTGCAGAATGCAAGAATCGTAACTCTGTCGTCATTTAAATTAGGGTTATTACCCTTTGTAATTTTATACTGGACCGTCCGCCGTCACACTTTTGTCCTGAGCATATCTTGAAAACTACTGATGGGACTATAATGAAACTTCACACAATGATAGAGGGCAGTGAGAGGAAGTGCAGAGTGCAAGAGCCGTAACTCTGTCAACATTCAAATTAGAGTTATTGCCCTTTGTAATTTTATACTTAGAATTTTTGTCCGGTGCATATTTTCAAAACTACTGAAAGGACTGCCATGAAACTTCACACAATGATAGAGGAAGTGCAGAGTGCAAGAGCCGTAACTCTGTTGTCATTCAAATTAGAGTTATTGCCCTTTGTAATTGTATACTTAGAAATTTTTTCCGGAGCATATCATCAAAACTACTGATGAGACTGCAATGAAACTTCAAACAATGATAGAGGGTAATGAGAGATAGTACAGAGTGCAAGAACGTACTCTGCATCATTCAAATTAGAGTTATTGCCTTTGTAATTTTAAACTTCGATTTTTTATCTGGAGCACCAACTACTGATGGAACTGCAAATTGAAAACTGCTGAGTGATACAAGGCCATATGGTAAGTTATGATACATTTCGGGGGGTATCAATCGGTTCTACCGATTTTCTTGTTTTTGAATTGTTGCTTTAAAGCTCATCAACACTTAGGTTATTTAGAGCCGCCCCAGAGAGATGAAGGTACACAGGATATTAGGACTGTATATATCATGCCTTATGCTTAGGCCTAAAAAAAAAATTGTGTGGTTCGGGTCACCTGACCCTACCTACGAATACCCGCCGACCCTGACGTTTTTTTGGTCCATTTCGAAAAAAATAAAAATAAAAATAAAAATAAAAATAAAAAATAAAAAATAACAATATAAAGTCACAGTAATTATAGTACATAATTCAGCGCATCTTCTTTGCGTTCATAAAAAAACAATCTTTAAACAAAAACAAAAACAAACAAAAATCAAAAAACAAATCCGACCTACCCACCTACCAATTTTGAACATGTTACCCGAACCACACAATTTTTTTTTTAGGCCTTAATATCAAATAGATACATAGTGTCAAGTGGTAGTGTACTGAACCCATGATCTAAAAGTCATGGGTTTGATCTCTGCCATGACCATATTATGTGACGTGTCCCTGTGCAAGACACTTTATCTGCATTTGCTTAGTACTGTTTCTACTCAGGAAGACATTGAGAGTGATTAAAATAAGTTCAGAGAGCTTTCGTTACACTTGATGTAAAATAAGTAAGTTTAAACTAAGCAGGCGCACATGGTTCTTTAACATGCTCAGAGCAAAAACTCCTATATACAGGACCGCCCGCTTTACATCCTCATTCCACAGACAAGGCTAAGGGTCTTGCTTAAGGAAACCGACAACTGCCGCTGAGACTTGAACCTTTGAGTCCATCAACTGTGCTATTCACTGGGCCACCCGGTCCCAATTGGCTTGTTTAACTTATAAATACAGAATTAAGAATTATCTTATAATAACTGGAAATACCGTGTGTCAGAAGTCATAGGTCCAAGATGGCAAGGTGACATAACTAGAACTATCACTGAAAGTGATGAATAACCCAGCTTAAATTCTAAGGGCCATAATTCTGTATCTGTTTGAGGAATGCAAGTAATAACAAGAGATAAATATGCCTGTTGGTGTTAAAGCTGGGTTTTCCAAAATCATAAATGTGAAAGAAGAGTAATTTGAATATATATAGACTAGTGTATGCAAGATGTTCAAAACAGATTTTAGTTTCTTCTCAACATACAACTACTTATTTGTGATACAACTTTTTCCAAGTTACTGACAAACTGGATGTAAACATAAAGCAAATTTTCTAAGTAAAGAAATGTGACTAATTATGAAAATATTCAAGGGGGATATTTCTGAAAATATTCTGGAACCGTTTTTCTATTTTTAGTATCAATGACCTTATAAATCCCATCTCAAATGCAATCCCAAGCTTCCTTTTCATATATGCTACCTATCCAGAAAGTTTCAGCCCAATATCTCATTCCTAACCGAAGTTATTGAGTGGAAACCGTTCTTCTATTTTTAGTAACGGTAACTTTGACCTTCCATGGGTTACCCAGTGACCCGAAATACAATCCCAAGCCTGTTTTTTTTTTATATAAGCTACCTATCTAGAAAATGTATGCCAATATCTCATTGAACGGAAAACATTTTCTATTTTTAGTACCAGTGACCTTGACCTTGAATTCATTGACCCCAAATGCAATCCCTAGCTTGCCTTTTATATAAACTACCTATCCAGAAAGTTTCATGCCAATATCTCATTCCTTACTCTAGAGTTATTGAACTGAAACCATTTGTCTATTTTTAGTAACTGTGACCTTGACCCAGTGACCCCAAGCTTTCTCTTCGTATAAGCTACCTATCCAGAAAGTTTCATGCCAATATCTCATTCCTAACTAAAGTTACTGAACGGAAACTTTTCTATTTTTAATAACAGTGACCTTGACCTTGATCCCAGTGACCGCAAATGCCACCCCAAGCTTCCTCGTCATATAAGCTACCTATCCTGAAGGTTTCATGCCACTATCTCATTCCTAACTAAAGTTATTGAGCAGAAACAAAACCTAGAACTATCACTGAAGGTGGTGAATACCCCGTATACATTTTAAGTGAAATTAAATTAGGCAATCAACAATGGGGGATGTAGAAGGACATAAGGCCAGAGTTTTTTGATTTTAAGATTAACGGACCTGCTGACTGCAAGTTTTACCCAAACACAAAAAAAAAAAAAGAATCTTTTTTTCAACTCTTTTAAAAAAAAAAAAAAAAAAAAAAAAATATGAAGTCAGGCAACTGAGAGAAACTTGCAGTATTGTGAGACCTATCTGCCTCTCCTGCTTCAACAGAGCCTTAAAATCATCCACACGGAATGCTAAAAAAACAAAGAAGCAAAAACAATGATTTTTGGATGTATGAAAGTGATAATTCAAACTGAAATAACGTTGGTTAAAAATTTAAGAAATGAATGTTGTTTTTATGTGTTTCGTCGAGGTATGAAATACTTCAGTAACATATTAAAATGGCATTTTTTGGTCACCATCTTAATTTTTTTTTTTTTTTTTTTCCCTCCTGCTACCCTCAACTTTTAGAAAAAAAATCCGTAAATCAATTAATAAAAAAAAACTGGCCTATGGTCATCCGTTCAAGAGGTTTTATGTTTATATTAAGTTTGGGAAATTCAAAAGTTTTTGAGGAATTTCAAGTAATGAACATGTGTAATGCGATGCGACGCGACAGGACAAAAAGGTGTTACATGACGGGACGTTACGGACAACGTGATTCCTATATAGCCCCCACTTCATTTTGTGAAAGTGGTGATAATAATGGTTTTGTTGATTCAGTGTTTTTTTAGCCGATGTTGGAATCCCAATTTTATGAAAAATCACGCTGTAATTCCCAAATCTTACGGTATGGGCTATGTTTCCAAAATATAGAAAAAAAACACTGTGATCAGTGTAATTTTCAACATTCATAAGCTTCCAACTTAAATCCTTTCCAAGATACAAGCTTTACATACAAAACTTTAAGATTTTACAATACAAGTCTTATGTTAAGGGGCACGGCCATGTTTGACCAGTGTCATCATTTCAACAACTTGGTAGAGAACCATAAGCTTATGCTACATGCAATGTATCATAAATATGATTGTTTTAAAGGTGTTTTACGTCATTTTCAGCACATAATAGGCTATATATGATGGTCGACTTTTTCGTGGCGGAGGCCGACCACCCAACTTTTCCAGTATTGTATACCTCACGCCATCCATAAGCATCAACACTTTCAGGCTCCCAGTAGGATTTGAACCATGGTTTCAGAGAAGAAGATTTTTCAAATGTGTCCATTAATCAGTCTATGTAAAACATGTTACCCTCGGGTGGGACCAATTTTGACCCAAGGGTCACCAAACTTGGTAGAGGACCATCAGCTAAAGTTACATGCAAAATATCAGACCTCTAGCACTTGTAAAATCAGAGAAAAATAATTTTCTATATAATAGGTAAATCTGTGAACCCCAGGGTTGGGCTCAATTTTATCCCAGGGTCATATTTTGAACAAACTTGTTAGAGGACCAAGAGCTTATGCTACATTATGTACAACCAAAGACACAATTGATGTTCATTTAGTTTGGTGACTTTACCAAACTGAAGTTTTTGATATTTGAAATAAACATGAGTTAAATATAACACCTTAACCGAGAGTGCTACACAAAAATTAAACCATTAAAAGTCAATGAACAATGAAACTAAGCAATTATGGCATAAGCAAGATAGGCTTAGTTTAAAATGCCTAAAATGCAATTGATTTTATATAATGTCACTGTATCCTCATTAGTTTACGAGATATTGCACCAAACAATCACGGAAAACGAAGTAAATATAAAGACAAGGGTAAAACTGTATAAATATGCAAATGTGGTCAAACCAGTAATACTTTAAGGCTGACCATAAAAAAGTGTTGGTTTACTGTTTCCGTATATACCCACAAAAAAGGGCCCAACTTAAAACTTTTTGTAGCAATTCTTCAACAATAATTTTTGTTTGTTGCTATCTTCGGTATATTTTTCTTTAATTTCTCAAGGTGTTTAATTTACTGTCCTTGGCAAAAAAAAAAATGTACCTACCTATCTACCCATTTATGAAATCCTGGTCGGGAAACAGCAAATAAATATTTTTTTAAAGATTTTACAATGATCAATTGAGCTAAATGCCAAGACTTAAAACCGGACGCCGCAGACGACACTTGTGACACTATTATAGCTCTTTTCTTTCCCTTAAAAAATGTTGAGCTAAAAACGCATTACTGCGTGACAAAAAGATTACGATAGCATCGTATGTACATACTGACCGTCATCTGCTTAAATTAAGAAGCGTATGAAGGGAAATTTAAAGCTAGACTTATATTTAAAACACCAACACAACTTACCAGTAAATACTGAAGCATCCCCGCAGGCTGTGGAATTCTCAGGTAAACACCACCAGTTATGTCACATGCCTGGACCAAAATAAAAATCATAATTTACATGTTAGTACATACAAGAGTATAAAATTATTATAGAAGAATTCTGTGGATTCAAATGTATTGCCTAGTACAATGCTTTGACATACACACACACACAAAATATACAGACTATTTTAATTATTTCCCGATTTTTTACTACTAAATGTCAAAATTTAATGTAAACATTTATGAAGTTAATGACGTATTAAATTGTTGACAAAGTTTATTAAGGTATTTAAGCTGTACTACAATACACAGCTATATATGATCCATTTGGTTGATTGTGTGCATGTAATTACAGGGAAACGGCTAGGCCCAGGACGGGTGATTTGTTACCCCAGAGAGACAAAAAATTTTTTATCAATAGTTTAATAATCAATTCTGAAGAAGAATTGTCAAAAATTATGATGCGGTTCTTGAGAAGAAGATATTTTCAGGTTTTGGCTATTTTTAGTAACAGTGGCCATTTTGAAAGTCTGACATAAATGCACTTTTAATAAATAAAAAAAAATATTTGGATTTCCCCCCAAATAAGACTGTATGTACTTTTTATAATGAAGAATACATAGTGTGTGTGTAATTCTATGTATTATATTTCCTGTGCCATAGTACCAGGCAGAGAAACTCTTAAATGAGCCGTAACTATACTGAGCAAAATAAATTCAGCACATCAAATGCATGTCATTTCCATTGACGAGATACAAAGCCGTGTATGTTCAGGGTCAATGATAAAGTGACATAGATATGACCAATTATAATGTTACAAAGTCATTTGTTAACAAAGTCGGTGATAAAAATAAAGAAAATATGATGGGAACATAATTTTACAGGTTATCATTCTCATTTCAATGAAAAGGGAGGTAATTTGTAAGGTTTTTGTTTGAGATTAACAATCGTTTGTGAACACATTTCGGCACTTTTTAAACAATGACATAATTGGACGAGTCTTGTCAATGTCAAACTTTAAAATTAAATTAAATTAATGGGATTCTATTATGAAATAAGTTGTTTTTAATATATGGAAAGTAATTCTGATACTGTGTTTAAATAATGAAATAACACAATTTATTTGAACCATCGTTACCTAGCATTTCTAATATCTTCAAATAATTATATCGATGTTCATATGTTTAATCCAGTGGTGCTAAACTTTTTTGTTCAGTACACATTCAACATTGTGTCATTGTTTATAAGAGAGGGAACCACCACTTATATATAAAGGTTAAACTCCACCACTATTGTCTGAAGGAGAAACTTCCACACTATTAGTGGCCGAGTGGTTAGAGTCTCTGACTTGCAATCACTTGCCCCTCACCACTGTAGGTTCGATCCCTCAGAGGCCTAGGAATCTTTATGTGAGGAAGCTATCCAGCTGGCTTGCAGAACGTCAGTGGTTCTACCCAGGTGCCCGCCCGTGCACGAAAATTGCCCGGAGGGGTACCTGGGGTCTTCCTCCACCAGTGGAAGCTGGAAAGTCGCCATATGACCTTAGCTGTTGGTGCGACTATAAAATCCAATTCAATTCAATTCCACACTATTATATACTAAGGGAGCAAACTCCACCACTACTGTCTCGCAATTATATACTAAGGGAGCAAACTCAACCACTATCGTCTCACTACTATATACTAAGGGAGCAAACTCCACCACTATTGTCTCACTATTATATACTAAGGGAGCAAACTCCACCACTATTGTCTCATTATTATATACTAAGGGAGCAAACTCCAACATTATTCTAGCTTATCTTTGTAGGTTATGATACACAATTATTTGAGGTTATATAATTCATCAACAAACGATAATTGTCAAAACTTGAACTTGAATATAAAATACAACAGACGCATTCATAGAATGAATGTTATTCATCTATTTGTAAAGAGAAATTGGGATCCAGCAGGAAACAGATCAGCACCTTACAATTTGAATGTTAAGTGTGATCAATTTGAATATGTCTTTTAAATATGAAATAATTTGCACATATTTAATATCACCAACATCCTCGGTAATTTGACTCTGTAAAGAAACTGAACAACAGGTAGCAGCTAATATGTGTTTTTGTTAAACCTTAACTTATATCTTGGGTTGTACAATAAACCTGATTAACTTGAATTGTAGATCTCTTTGTCTAATTTGTTAGTCCATGGGGGAACTATCGCAGCAGAGCAGTTGAATCAACTTTTCAAACAATGTGTCTGTGCATAGGAAATATTATCAAAGCATAGCGATATAAATAAACTGTAGACTCGGTCTAATGTGTCTGTCCATGGGGAAAATTATCTAAGCAGTGCACTTCAGACAAACTTGTAGACTCGGTCTAATGTGTCTGTCCATGGGGAAAATTTAATTCTAAGCAGTGCACTTCAGACAAACTTGTAGACTCGTCTAATGTGTCTGTCATGGGGAAATGATCTAAGCAGTGCACTTCAAACAAACTTGTAGACTCGGTCTAATGTGTCTGTCCATGGGGAAATTATCTAAGCAGTGCACTTCAGACAAACTTGTATGTGTCTTTCTATGGGGATATTATCAAAGAAAATAACAGTTGTATACTTGGTCAATAATGTATCCATAAAACAAGAGAACCGGGTTAAACCGGGTTTTCCAAAATGTGAAAGATGAGTGCCTGTGTGTTTGGTGAAACTATTTAATAGAGCTTTTCTGATAGATTTTTTTTTGGGAGTGGGAGGATGTTTTAATGTTGAAAACATGGTTACCTAACTTACTGTCCAAGTTTTTATAATAATTGCACAATGGCAATGCTGAGATATAAAAAAATAATTGGACATGGCAAGGCCGAGATATAAAAAGAAAATTTTGATGCCCGTATAACAAAGTTAAAAAGGCTAACATAACATATAGGCTGGAGAAAGTAGGTCATAGTGACCTAGTTTTCAGGGTATGGTCAGTGCCTGATGAGAGGATTAAGGTGCTGTTAAAATTTGATGAAGATCGGACATGGTAAATGCCGAGATATAACAAAAACTTAATTTCCCCCCTGCCCAAACAAACAAAAAGGTTACCGTAACGCATATTTTGGAGAAAGTAGGTCACAGTGACCTAGTTTTCAGGGTATGGTCAGTGCTTGATGAGAGGAAGGTGCTGTTAAAATTTGGTGAAGATCGGACATGGTAATACTGAGATATAACAAAAGCTTTATTTTCCCCCATGCCGAAACTTAAACAAAAACGTTAACGTAACACATATTTACGAGAAAGTAGGTCACAGTTACCTGGTTTTCAGGGTAAGGTCAGTGTTTGATGAGAGGAAGGTGCTGTTAAAATTTGATAAAGATCGGACATGGTAATGCTGGGATATAACAAAAACTTTATTTTCCCTCCCCACGCCGAAACTTAAACAAAAAGGTTTACGTAACACATATTTTGGAGAAAGTAGGTCACAGTGACCTAGTTTTCAGGGTAAGTCAGTGTTTGATGAGAGGAAGATGCTGTTAAAATTTGATGAAGATCGGACATGATAATGCTGAGATATAACAAAAACGTTATTTCCAACCCCCGCACCCCCCCACCCCATACCCCCCGAAACTTAAAAATAAAGGTTAACGTAAGGCATATTTTAGAGAAAGTAGGTCACAGTGACCTAGTTTTCAGGATATGGTCAGTGCTTGATGAGAGGAAGGTGCTGTTAAAATTTGATGAAGATCGGACACGGTAATGCTGAGATATAACAAAGACTTTATTCCCCCCCCCCCCCCCCCCCCCCCACACACACACACACACACACACTCCCCACCCCACCCCCCCGCCGAAACTTTAACAAAAAGGTTAACGTAACACATATTTTGGAGAAAGTATATCACAGTATGTAAACGCACCCCGCCGCCGCCCGCCCGCGCGCGCCCAGTTTACGCCACCTAAAATGTTATCAAACACAGAGCAAATGGAGTGCATTTGGAATGCAAAGTGAATTAGGGCATGTTATAAATTTATGTAGTGGAAAGGGCACGGCAGATAAAGCCAGATATGGAATATTGATTTAAATATATTTTGCATTTAATGATTCAAGCTAATAGTATTCAAAATACAAATCAAATATATCTGTAATTGATTTTTAACAAACTACGAATTTGAAGGTTATTTGAGCCAACATATGCATGAATGAATGCAACAATTAGGCTGTCCGATCAAGGCATATAAATAGAGAGTATACCTGCCATGTCTTGCATAACCACACTGAATCACAGTAACAGATAAATATCATATTAACTCGGATTTTAAAACTTGTTAAAGGAGTATATCAATAATACAGGGGAAAAAATATACATTAGAAAAACAGTAAAGCAAATAAATGGGTGCCATAGCAAACAAGCAAAAGGAACCAGAATTTAGAAATGAGGTTCCAGGTCGTACAGACAATGGATCTGTGTCAGGACATAATATAGGAGCAGGGCAAGTTCCTGGAAAGTTTAAGTCATCCAGTTCAGCAGATGCAGGCTCGGTATCTGGGAGGAAGTCATCCAGTTCAGCAGATGCAGGCTCGGTACCTGGGAGAAAGTCACCCAGTTCAGCAGAGGTAAATAAAGATGCAGGCTCGGTACCTTGGGATGAAGTCATCCTGTTCAGCTGGAGCAAATAAAGATGCAGGCTCGGTACCTGAGAGGAAGTCGCCTGGTTCAGAAGAAGTAAATAAAGATGCATGTGCGGTACCTGGGAGAAAGCACCCAGTTCAGCAGAAGTAAATAAAGACCGCAAACTCAGCACCTGGAGGAAGTCATCAAAGCCAGCACATCTGTTACTGAAGGACCTCATGAAATGGTTGGCTTCATACTTTGCCAGTTCAGAGGAAATGTTGGACTGGTTTTGTCAGCCGGTTGACCTTGAAGGTCAGCATGTGGAGGCCGCAGGATTCTGTAATGACTGTGTGGAATACCTATGTAAGACCTGCTACTCGTCTCATCGTAAGCATAAACCATCGAGGAACCACCAACTGCTAGATAAGAATCAGATGCCAAAATCAAAGACACCTTCTATATTTCAATGTTCAACTTGGTCCAGACAGGATCATGAAAATACTCCAAAACCCAAACCAACTTATACATGAAGTATCACAATCTTTGAGTGGGGCACAGACGGGATCCTGCAAAACTGAGAGCCAGTCTGGCAGACAGCATCAATGTGAAGGCAGACACTGACACCAGAAGGACTGCTCAATAACTGGATGTGCCGTACTGACCACTGGCCACCTAGTTGTGATAGACCGTAACAACAAATCTGTCAAACTGATTGACGTAACACAAGGCAAGATAATGTCAGTAGTGAGTCTGTCAAGTGAACCATGGGATATAACACAGGCAGGCAATGGGCAAATTGCTGTAACATTACCTGATACTGATACTATTCAGCTAATGGCAGTTGTCAGCGGTACCTTCTATCCTTGCAGGAAGATCAAAATGAAAGGTGTATGTAATATTTTATATAACAAAGGGAGATTACTAGTGTTATTCTGTGCTCCGGGAAGAGTTGAGGTTATTGACATGCAGGGTGTTGTACTAAGGACTATAGAGAGGGATATCAATGGTGAACGATTGTTTGGTGACTATCTCTGCTACCTAGCCATCAGTCCTGATGGAGGTACTCTGTATATATCTGACTGGCGGAACGACACGGTAATCAGTGTGACAACAGAGGGTCAAGTTGCGGCTAAGTACATGGATCGTAAGCTGAGGAATCCTCAAGGGCTGACTGTGGCCCCAGATGGGATGGTTTATGTGTGTGGTCAGGTGTTCAACAACGTTCACCAAGTTACGGCTGACCTTACCAAAATACAGTTCATACTGCGTAAGGAAGATGGCATGTATTTCCCACAGTCAATATGTTATAGTGATACTAAGGACTGTAAGCTGTATATTGGTAGCTCACCTTTCAGTAAGCACTGTAACCATATACAAGTGTTTCATCTACAGTAAATAGTGTATACCCCCATTTTAATGTCCATGGGGTGGCGTTGCATTTTACAAAAGGCGGGAGGTCATGAAAAAAAGATTCTTGGAGGGAGATATATTTCTAAATTTTCTCTTAAAAAATGTATGGCCTCATTAAACAAGAGGTCAATGACCTTGAAGCTTTACTGATTGATTTTGATTTCAGGAAGTAGTCGCTACAGACTTGTTTTTTGAAAATCTATTTTTAACCGTTGCGGCCATCTTGAATTTCCGGCCGACCTGAAATTTTGCTAAGATCAATAAGACATTAAGAGCAACATTCCTGTGAAGTTTCATGAAAATCCGTCAGGTAGTTTCAAAGAAGTAGTCGCTACAAGTTTTCATTATATAACTCTATGTAAACAAAGCAGCCATGTTTAAGGTCAAATCAAAACGATTTTCGACAAGGACCAACATCATGTCATACTGATCATTTTAGAAAAAGTCCCATATCAATATCTCTTATTGTTTTGAAGAAGTAGTCGCTACAAACTTATTTATTTTAAATCTATTTTTAGCTGTGGCGGCCATCTTGAATTTCCGGCCGACCTGAAATTTTTCTAGGATCAACTAGACATCAAGAGCAACATTCCTGTGAAGTTTCATGAACATCCGTCAAGTAGTTTCAGAGGAGTAGTCGCTACAAGTTTTTACTATATAACTCTATGTAACCAAAGATGGCCACTGGCAGCCATGTTTAACGTCGAATCAAAATAATTTTCCACAAGGATCTACATCATGTCATGCTGATCATTTTAGAAAAAGTCCCATATCAATATCACTTATAGTTTTCAAGAAGTAGTCGCTACAAACTTATTTTTTAAAAATCTATTTTTAGCTGTGACGGCCATCTTGAATTTCCGGCCGACCTGAAATTTTGATAGGATCAATTAGACATCAAGAGCAACATTCCTGTAAAGTTTCATGACAATCCGCCAAGTAGTTTCAGAGGAGTAGTCGCTACAAGTTTTTACTATATAACTCTATGTAAACAAAGATGGCCGCTGGCAGTCATGTTTAACGTTGAATCAAAACGATTTTTGACTAGGATCAACATCATGTAATGCTGATCATTTTAGAAAAAGTCCCATATCAATATCACTTATAGTTTTCAAGAAGTAGTCGCTACAAACTTATTTTTTAAAAATCTATTTTTAGCTGTGACGGCCATCTTGAATTTCCGGCCGACCTGAAATTTTTCTAGGATCAATCAGACATCAAGAGCAACATTCCTGTAAAGTTTCATGACAATCCGCCAAGTAGTTTCAGAGAAGTAGTCGCTACAAGTTTTTACTATATAACTCTATGTAAACAAAGATGGCCGCTGGCAGCCATGTTTAACGTTGAATCAAAACGATTTTTGACTAGGATCAACATCATGTCATGCTGATCATTTTAGAAAAAGTCCCATATCAATATCACTTATAGTTTTCAAAAAGAAGTCGCTACAAACTTGTATTTTAAAACTCTATTTTTAGCTTTGGCGGCCATCTTGGATTTCACATCAACATGAATTTTTGCTAGGATCAACTAGACTTTATGGGCAACATTTCTGTAAAGTTTCATGAATATCCATCCAGTAGTTTCAGCTGTGAAGTCGCTACAAGTTTTTACTATATAACTCTATGTAAACAAAGATGGCCGCTGGCAGCCATGTTTAACGTTGAATCAAAACAATTTTTGACTAGGATCAACATCATGTCATGCTGATCATTTTAGAAAAAGTCCCATATCAATATCACTTATAGTTTTCAAGAAGAAGTCGCTACAAACTTGTATTTTAAAACTCTATTTTTAGCTTTGGCGGCCATCTTGGATTTCACATCAACATGAATTTTTGCTAGGATCAACTAGACTTTATGGGCAACATTTCTGTAAAGTTTCATGAATATCCATCCAGTAGTTTCAGCTGTGAAGTCGCTACAAGTTTTTACTATATAACTCTATGTAAACAAAGATGGCCGCTGGCAGCCATGTTTAACGTTGAATCAAAACGATTTTTGACTAGGATCAACATCATGTCATGCTGATCATTTTAGAAAAAGTCCCATATCAATATCACTTATAGTTTTCAAGAAGAAGTCGCTACAAACTTTTATTTTAAAACTCTATTTTTAGCTTTGGCGGCCATCTTGGATTTCACATCAACATGAATTTTTGCTAGGATCAACTAGACTTTATGGGCAACATTTCTGTAAAGTTTCATGAATATCCATCCAGTAGTTTCAGCTGTGAAGTCGCTACAAATAAAAGTTTACGGACAGACAGACGGACAGACGGACGGACGGACGACGGACTCCGCACCACGGCATAAGCTCTGCTGATCTCTGATCAGTAGAGCTAAAAAAGGGGGTGGGGTGGTGAAAGGGGTGGTGAAAGGGTTGGTGGGGTGGTGTTATTGAAGGGAGTGTTTATACAAGGGTATACATATACTGTATACAAGAAAGATGAAATAGGTTCAGCCATTACATAATCGTTCCAGTGGGGGTGGGGGTGGGGGTGTGGGTATTGAAGGGAGTGTTTATACAAGGGTATACAGATACTGTATACAAGAAAGATGAAATAGGTTCAGCCATTACATAATCGTTCCAGTGTGAATATATTAACAGTGATGCAGACAGTAAACTGCATGTTGGCTCATTAATTATAAGTATATTAATGTTTTTTCTATAATCCTTATATTGACTTTTTAATATTAAACTGTGTAATCATAATTGCCTTTTCAATTTCCATAACTGTTAAGAATACCTGATTATGAAAATCAACGCGCAGTTCTCAATGCTTGGTGTGGTACAGAGTTGACCGAAGCAACATACGACATCATACGACAATGATATAGATATATATATAGAGAGGATCTTACATGAGTGACTGTGTATTATTGATTTTAATAAACAAGTTGGATAAAATGACAGGATACGAGGCTCTGTTGTTTACATGACGACAGCTACTACAAATAATGCGACACCTTAAACCAAATTTAGTTTCTAACATGCATTTTATAAAGTAAGATTTCATGTAATGATAAATATTTAAGGTGTCTGAATGTACGAGGGTCATTCAATAAGTTCTGTCACTAACGCGTTTTAACAATTATGTGCTCGTTGTGAGTGTTGATGTTTGGTACCAAATGAAAGAGAGTTTCAATACCATTCCATTGATGGTAAAATGAATGCTGTATCTTTTGTGTGACGAAAGTTATGGAACATCTAATATACATCACTTATACATACTGACGCATTTTCGTCCTGATTTTTTTTCAGGTATGTTTTTTAAATGCCTGTTTCTCTTTAAGTACTTGTCGAAGACCTTTGTAATTTCTCATACATTACCAGTTATATCTGTGCATTACATGATTCAGAATTTAAGCATGGTAGATGAAAAGGCATTGTCTTAGAAATTAACATTTTAAGCTAACATGTAAAATTAATTTAATGATAAATGGACATTAAATGGAAGGGCAGTCCTCTGAAATCGCGTTTTTGGATGATCAATATTTTCACTAAACATTGTGCAAAATTCTACAATAATGTGTTGAATATGAAATTTAAACACTGAAGGACTAGGATTTGTAAACAAATATGAAAACATATTAATAATATGAGAATAATTAAAAGATATTATAACATTTCCGTAAACAAAATGAAGAAAATCAGTGTTATTTCCGGGACTAAATAACACTGATAACACAATACATTAATTTCCCATTGACCCAATACAATTTCTACCATAACCAATATAAAACTTCACAACTCTTAAGCAATGGACCCAATACAATTATAGATCCCTAAAGATCCATAAACTCCGCCCACCATTGTCCAAGATCAATTTGGCCACAAACATGACTATGTGTTCTACTGTATATTTGTTTTTTCTTTGGGATAACATATGTTTTTATCTGCAGTTGTAAATACCGGATAGGATTTTAATTGGTCAAATATCAGGTACAACGTTGCTCTATGAATTGCATTATTATTTCATTGTTTTATTAATTCTACCACACCAATATAAGACTTGCACAACTATAAGATTCTAAGATGGTCACAATACATCGAGATTATTTAACTACTGGATTTCAATATAGGCAAATACCTTATGAGATGGTAGGCACGCAGCTCATTTCATGAACGAGGGGTTGCGAGCGAGTGAAAAACATAACACACTTTCCATTGAGTGAATGAAGAATTTTCTTGTAACTGAACACAGCATTTCAATAATCTATTTATTGCATTTTAAATCTGTGTATAATTTTAATAGAAACATTTTTCTTCGTTGAACGTTCTCGGGAAATGACGTCAATGTCTTCAACACTTTATTTACGTCATGACTCAACGTCAACAAAAATGAAATATCTACAGTGCTAAACAAAGTAAAATATTTAACTAAATCTAACCGAAACTAAAACTAGCTGATCTTCGAACCTGTCCGAGATTCCAATGATATAACAATCTGGCCAAGTTTGGTAAAGATCGCATGAAAGACGAAGAAGCTAAAGTGCTAACAAGGTTAATTACAGCATATTGAACTAAATCTGGTGTGTGTGTATTTCTTAGGATTATAGTCCCTCCACCTACGACAGGCGTCCTACCTGACGATTATAGGCACAATGTCTGGACTTTTATCTGTGTGTTGTGTGATGTGATGATATGTCTACTTGAAGCAGCGAACTCAATGGTTTCTTTATAGTGCTGCCACACTGGAATACCACGCCGTAGTAGACATGATACCCACACCCACCCAGTCACATTATTCTGACACTGGTCAATCAGTCGTAGCACTACCCATTATTTGCTCGTCAGGCAAGGGTTACAAGTGACTACTCCATTTTTAAAGTCTTTGGTAAGACGCGGTCAGGGGACTCGAACACACGACCTCCCGAATGCAAGGCAGATGCTATAACCACTACACCACAATGCTTCGGTAAATCTGGTGTTACTAATATGCTTTTATTAACTGTAAGATTTTTTTTTATTATTTAAATATCACTACATGAGTTTAATACCCTGTGTATCTATACTGAAAGGAAAAAGAAATGCAGGGTGCGTATTTCTGCTATATATTGCATATACTGCACACTTAATTCCATATATATTCCAAGGAAATCCCAAGATGTTTTGTAAAAAAAAAAAGTGCAGTTAGTTAGAGAAAGGACACAACTGTGATGTTGTAGACGTTTTAATCACAGTACACGTTGTAATAAGAAATTCATTAATGCTGAAGTTCCTCTTTGAAAAAATGAGCCAGTTCAGTACTGTATTTAATGTTAAGTGATTGCAAGATTTAAAGCCTAAGTTTGCTCACCTGCTTGAGCCAAATGCGCATTCTGACGATAATGAAACTTTAAAGGGGTAACCATTGGTGTGTTCAGTGCTGTTTAAACCTTCTTTCTAAAAGGACAGGCCTAATGTCGCCCTGTACCATTCGATTAGCAGTAGCATATTAAACATACAATATATAGCGGAAATACGCACCCTGCGTTTCTTTTTCCTTTCAGTATATTAAAGCTGTGCTTATATCAACTTTGTTCATATCAACTCTGTTCATACCAACTTTGTTCATTCCAACTTTGTTCATACCAACTTTGTTCATTCCAACTTTGTTCATACCAACTTTGTTCAATATTCATACCTACTTTGTCCATTCCAACTTTGTTCATACCAACTTTGTCAATAACAAATTTGTTCATACCAACTTTGTTCATACCAATTTTGTTCATTCCAACTTTGTTCATACCAACTATGTTCATACCAACATTGTTCATTCCAACTTTGTTCATTATAACTTTGTTCATACCAACTTTGTTCAATGTTCATACCAACTTTGTTCATTCCAACTATGTTCATACCAACTTTGTTCATACCAACTATGTTCATACCAACTTTGTTCATATCAACTTTGTTCATTCCAACTTTGTTCATACCAACTATGTTCAAACCAACATTGTTCATTCCAACTTTGTTCATTATAACTTTGTTCATACCAACTTTGTTCAATGTTCATACCAACTTCGTTCATTCCAACTATGTTCATACCAACTTTGTTCATACCAACTATGTTTATACCAACGTTGTTCATACCAACTTTGTTCATTCCAACTATGTTCATACCAACTTTGTTCATACCAACTTTGTTCATACCAACTATGTTCATACCAACTTTTTTCATTCCAACTTTGTTCATACCAACTGTGTTCATTCCAACTGTGTTCATACCAACTTTGTTCATACCAACTTTGTTCATTCCAACTATGTTCATACCAACTTTGTTCATTCCAACTATGTTCTTTCCAACTATGTTCATTCCAACTTTGTTCATACCAACTTTGTTCATTCCAAACTTTGTTCATTCCAACTTTGTTTATTCCTTCCAACTATGTTCATACCAACTTTGTTCATTCCAACTTTGTTCATTCCAACTTTGTTCATTCCAACTTTGTTCATACCAACTTTGTTCATTCTAACTATGTTCATACCAACTTTGTTCATTCCAACTTTGTTCATCCAACTTTGTTCATACCAACTTTGTTCATACCAACATTGTTCATTCCAACTTTGTTCATACCAACTTTGTTCAATGTTCATACCAACATTGTTCATTCCAACTTTGTTCATACCAACTTTGTTCATTCCAACTATGTTCATACCAACTTTGTTCATACCAACTTCTCTGTTCATACCAACTTTGTTCATATCAACTTCATTCATACCACTTCTCTGTTCATACCAACTTTGTTCATGTATACCAACTTTGTCCATACCAAATTCTTTGTTCATACCAACTTCTCTGTTCATACCATCTTTGTTCATACCAACTTCTCTGTCTATACCAACTTTGTTCATGTATACCAACTTTGTTCATCTCAACTTTGTTCATACCAAATTCTTTGTTCATACCAACTATGTTTATACCAACTATGTTCATACCAACTTTGTTCATACCAACTTTGTTCATACCAACTATGTAACTGTGTTCATTCCAACTGTGTTCATACCAACTTTGTTCATTCCAACTATGTTCATACCAACTTTGTTCATTCCAACTATGTTCTTTCCAACTATGTTCATTCCAACTTTGTTCATACCAACTTTGTTCATTCCAAACTTTGTTCATTCCAACTTTGTTTATTCCTTCCAACTATGTTCATACCAACTTTGTTCTTTCCAACTTTGTTCATTCCAACTTTGTTCATTCCAACTTTGTTCATACCAACTTTGTTCATTCCAACTATGTTCTTTCCAACTTTGTTCATTCTAACTATGTTCATACCAACTTTATTCCTTCCAACTATGTTCATACCAACTTTGTTCATTCCAACTTTGTTCATTCCAACTTTGTTCATTCTAACTATGTTCATACCAACTTTGTTCATTCCAACTTTGTTCATCCAACTTTGTTCATACCAACTTTGTTCATACCAACATTGTTCATTCCAACTATGTTCATACCAACTTTGTTCATACCAACTTCTCTGTTCATACCAACTTTGTTCATATCAACTTCATTCATACCACTTCTCTGTTCATACCAACTTTGTTCATGTATACCAACTTTGTCCATACCAAATTCTTTGTTCATACCAACTTCTCTGTTCATACCATCTTTGTTCATACCAACTTCTCTGTCTATACCAACTTTGTTCATGTATACCAACTTTGTTCATCTCAACTTTGTTCATACCAAATTCTTTGTTCATACCAAATTCTTTGTTCATACCAACTTTGTTTATGCCAACTTCTCTGTTCATATTAACTTTGTTCATGTATACCAACGTTGTTCTTACCAAATTCTTTGCTCATACCAACTTTGTTCATGAATACCAACTTTGTTCATACCAACTTCTCTGTTCATACCAACTTCTCTGTTCATACCAACTTTGTTCATACCAACTTCTCTGTCTATACCAACTTTGTTCATGTATACCAACTTTGTTCATACCAACTTTGTTCATACCAAGTGGACTTAAATTTAAAGGGAAAAAACTCTTCAAAAAATATATTTTTATTGAAACAAGACTCCACTTAATATATAAAACATCTATCATCTATCCTTACATGCATGTCAATTGTGTAAAATGTTCATAATATTTATTGATATTTGCTACTTCAACTAAAATGTTAGACATGTTCATTATTGATTATTTACTTAGTGTGTTCTATAATTCGGATCTATATATATTGTTATTAAAGACATATTTTGTGAGTTCTAATAAACCACTACCGGTATGTTTGTGTATTTAATTTACCAAGTTTAATAAACCATATTTCAACAGTTTTTGAGTTGCATTACGTGGTCCCGCTTAATTCCATTAGGCGATGGGAAAGCTTATATAAGCAGGATTTTATAACGGATATTTCGACAATAAAACACGTTTAAAAACATTTTTCTGTACTGAAAAAATCTGATAACCTTTTTTAAATTACCTATTACATGCTTTAATTTTACAATATGCAAACCTTTTAAGCTGAAATTAAGGTTTTATTTCATACCCCAGCCAACCCAGTTTTTGCTTCTTGGAGAAGGGGTTGGATGGGGTATGAAAGTTAATACTCGGACCACGTAATGGTGCTCCAGAAACAAACTAGAACTATCACTGAAGATGAATACCACCCCTTTTTTATCTAACAAAAGGCCATAATTTTTTAATAGATTACGGAATCAACAATGAGTGAAATAGAGGGACATAAGGTCATCAGTTGTTAAAAGTATATGAAGTTTGGGAACATGCCATTTAAAACTGTTAGAGGAATGCAAGTAACAAAAATGTGATAGGTGACGGGACGCGACGGGACGTTACGGACATCGTGATTCCTATATAGCCCCCACTTCACTTTGTGAAAGCAGGGGAATAATAATTAGACACTGAAACACAAACAATACTGACACAAAGTCAGCTCTATATAGCAAAGCCATCACAAGATGACTAGTGTAGCAATTTTCTTGACGAAACCTTCAATGGTTTTCAAGAAACACGAGAAACGATCCGATCCGATAAAATAAGTTTCTACCACTTTGGATTATTAGATAATTTTGAGTATTTTATTTCACCACAAGTAACATACATGAGGATATGTGTATTAGAGTTACAATGTTTGCTAAAATAGACAAATTATTACTTGAAAACACAACACACTGATATTAAAAACAAGAGGTCAATGACCTTGAAGCTCTACTAATTGATTTAGATTTCAGGAAGTAGTCGCTACAAATTTGTTTTGTTTTTAAATCTATTTTTAGCCGTGGCGGCCATCTTGAATTTCCGGCCGACCTGAAATTTTGCTAGGATCAATTAGACATCAAGAGCAACATTCCTGTGAAGTTTCATGAAAATCCGTCGAGTAGTTTCAGAGAAGTAGTCGCTACAAGTTTTCATTATATAACTCTATGTAAACAAAGATGGCCGCTGACTGCCATGTTTAACATTGAATCAAAACGATTTTTGACAAGGACCAACATCATGTCATGCTGATCATTTTAGAAAAAGTTCCATATCAATATCACTTATAGTTTTCAAGAAGTAGTCGCTACAAACTTGTATTTTGAAAATCTATTTTTAGCCATGGCGGCCATCTTGAATATCCGGCCGACCTGAAATTTTGCTAGGATCAATTAGACATTAAAAGCAACATTCCTGTAAAGTTTCATGAAAATCCGCCAAGTAGTTTCAGAGGAGTAGTCGCTACAAGTTTTTACTATATAATTCTATGTAAGCAAAGATGGCCGCTGGCAGCCATGTTTAACGTCGAATCAAAACGATTTTTGACAAGGACCAACATCATGTCATGCTGATCATTTTAGAAAAAGTCCCATATCAATATCACTTAGAGTTTCCCTGCCATAACCGTATAATACATCTATCTTTCCTGTATTAATTTTAATTTCATTATGCTAAAATATCGTAATTTATTATCCTACTCTATGTCAATTCATGACAGTATTATGACTTCTCACTTCACAACTTCTAATTTCCTGACTTCATCTCTTCATAACTTCATACGTTGTGAGGTCAACTTCAAGAAGACAAAGATTTAAATGTGGTGCCCTCTCACTCCCACCCCACCCCCCACCCCCACTCTCGACTCATTCCTTCCACAGGAACCTTGAGTAAGCGCTAGCATTTCCGTAAACAAGAATTTATAGAAACAAACGCCTGACTATCAAGTTTCAGAAATCGGCAAGACAACAATGGACTTTCCGCGTCGTCTATTATGGAAATATAACTCAGCAAATAGAGTAAATCCTGAATTGTGCCGCTGCTGGCATTATCACTGTATATTTAATGTTATTACTTGCCCACTAGCTTGATATGTGAAGCAAGTTCAAGATGAGATGGGGTTTTCAAGTTACGCTTTCGGAACAGGTGTGATAAACTGACAATAATTTCATTTGCATATCAGGGGTGTAGCTAGAAAGTTTGTGAAGTGTACACAACAGACACATTATGCTCAAGGGGTCGGTGGCAAGCCCCACTTGGAATTGTTTTTATTTGTATAAGTTTTATTCACAAAGACTCGGTGGTCCATTTTCGGAGCATTTTCTACCA